>QRDG01002412.1:356484-479261 GCA_012064385.1 Puccinellia tenuiflora | reverse complement strand
GGGGGCCCCGTGTGAAGACAACGGCTCCTCCGCCGCCGTCTGTTCCCGACGCTACGCCAGCGCGACTGCTCGACCCGGCGACGCCCTCGTCACCATCGCCAGCGCTCTCCGCTTGATTCAGCCGAGCATGTGAGTAATGAGTACTTTTTGTTTGTATCGGGTGCGCGACAGCGCTCCCGATGGGAGTAGCCCCCAAGTCTATAGTTAACTAGGAACAGTTGAGTATAGACTCTAAACTGATCTTGCTCCTTTGACTCTTTGTTCTCTGTTTATGATTTATCGGGTGCGCGACAGCGCTCCCGATGGGAGTAGCCCCCGAGTCTGTGGGCGACTGAATTCAGTCGTGTACAGACTCAAGTTCTTCCACTGACTCTTTGTTCTTTGTTTGGTGCAGCCTATGACGCTCGAGCTGTTGGGTATCGGCCGCCGTTTCGCGGCCATGGAGGCGGAGAAAACTCGCCTGGAGCGAGAGTCCGCCGAACTCCGAGGTTTGTCCTTTATCTTCCACCGTTTTGGACTGTTTTGTTATTGCTATTTGTTTGAACGCCTTTTGCCTGCAGAGCTGTTGGCGCAGTCGCGACGCGAGGGGGAGAGTGCCTCGCAATAGGCTTGCTACCCTTAAGGAGCAGCTGGGTGCCGCCGTGCTTACAATGGAGGCAGCCGATGCTCGCGAGCAGACCTTGGTGCTGCGCCTCTGCACAGCGAGCAACTCCTTGTTGGGTAAGCGTTAACTCTTTTTGTTCTCTGCTCTTTCTGCGTCCTTTGGTTTTACCGAGTTCTTTTTCCTGTTTTCTTCAGGTAGCCTTGGCACTGTGGCATGTTCCAGCGCCCAGGCTGCCGCTGGTGACTTGGACTGCGCAGTTGCTGCTGTAGAGGGTGCTGGCCAACGGGCAAGTGGTCTCTTGGAGAAGGCTGCTGATGCGCTGACGAGTTTGCACGGACGCGTGTTTCCCCAGGGGCAAACTCCTGCTTCCCTCGGGAAACTGGTTGAACTGTTTGGCTCTGACGGCTCTGATATCGACGACTTCAGATGCGAGCACACGGTACGTGGCTCGCAGACCACCCTCCTTATGCTGCTAGGGCACGGCTTCGAGTGTGACTTCGACAAGGCTATGTCCGGGCTACCCCGCGGGCCCGATGGCAAGCCGATGGCTCTCAGCGGATTCGTCGAGCGGTCTCGTGATTTGGCACAAAAGCTGACCGAGACCTTGGAGAAGCAGGCTGCGAAGCCTGCGAAGAAGGCCAAGAAGTCGGCGAGCTCGCAGTAGCTGCTTATCTTTGTATTTTCATCTTTTGTAGTTTGTCCGTGGCGGTGCCTGTCGCCCCTTTTGTAATGACTGTGTTAGTTGCAAACTTTGTATAAGTTTTTACCTTTGTCTTGATGTCTTTGTGCCGTGCAACTTCTTCCAGCCCCCAGTCCTTCTTCAAGAAGAATATCTCATACTTGGCTGCTTGGTTTGCTAACAGGTAAATCCAACGATTACCACTCCATCTTCCGATCCTGCGCCACGTGTCCTTCCGGGAATCGCGACTCCGGGGATTATCGGCTCACGATGCTCCGGGATCGCTGTGCTAGTCTTGAACAAGACCTGCGGGTGGCACGGGGTGCCTTGGCCGTACTGAAGTCGAAACAGCCTCGTCCTGCTGAACGGGAAGCTTTCCTTCTTGAGGAGTTGGAAAAGGCTAACAATGACTTACTTTGTAAGTGGCCGCGAGCCCCCGAGTCTTTTGATGTCACTCATTTTCCTTAGTTGTTTTATCTCTTCTTTGCATGCAGGTGTACAACAGGACCCTCAAGCTGAGGTCTGTCGGGTGGAGAATCGACTTCGCCACGTTGCTGAGGCTGTCGGGCGGGACACCACCTCGTTTTGGTCGGACCCCTCACGAGGTCGGGTGCTGGCCGTTCTCCAAGATCGCATAGGCCAGGTGACGTCCTTCGCTGGGGCGTGTTTGTTCTGCACTGGCGCTTGTGTACAAGGCGCTGTTCCCCCTGGATCCGCAACCGCAGGGTCTTGGGGCTCTCATGGCGCGATTCCCGCAACGGCAAGGTTGCTCAGAATTTTATCCGGACGCAGCTTGTCAGCGGTGCGACATACGCCTTAGCTTTTGTTCACCGGCGGCACCCGTATCTCGTCCTGAGGGGAATAGAAGAGGTTCCCAACAGGGAAGACGGGGAGCCTACGCCGATGGATGCTCATTATCGTGCCGTAGAAGATGTAGCTGTCAAGTTGATTAGGAAACTAGAATGCGACACCGAGATTTACTCGGACTATGTGGCGTCGCGGGTTCCAAAGGACGAGCCTGTAGACTGATTTTTTGTTTGTACAAGCACATTGTATACTTGCAGAAAACTTCCGTGTTTGCTCTGTGGAGCTTGGAGTTGCTCTGTATATAGAGTTTTTTTTGTTTTGGCTTAAGCAACGCAGCCCCCAAGTATCGGGTGCTGTTCCGGAGTTTACTTTTGGTTGGCCGTACGACGCAGCCCCCGAGTATCACGTGCTGCGGAGGCGGTTCTCTTTGTTTTTGTTTAGCTCGACAGCGCAGCCCCCGGGTATCGGGTGCTGTTCCGGAGTTTGTTAGTGGCTGGCCGTACGACGCAGCCCCCGAGTATCAGGTGATGCGGAGGCGGTTCTCTTTGTTTTTGTTTAGCTCGACAGCGCAGCCCTCGGGTATCGGGTGCTGTTTCGGAGTTTGTTAGTGGTTGGCCGTACGACGCAGCCCCCGAGTATCAGGTGTTGCGGAGGCGATTTTCTGTGGCGTGCTGTATGTCGGCTCCGAAGATAGAGGAACATTGCACTTTTATTATAGGAGACATAGTCTCAAGGATTACATCAGTGGCTGAATATCCTTATCGTCAGTTGTGCTACGCGTAAAAGCATCGTAGTTGCACCGCATTCCATGGGTGGGGATGAGTTCGCCTGTCTTCGAGTCCTTCAAGCGGTATGCGCCTCCGCCGATGACCTGAGCGATGATAAAGGGTCCCTCCCATGGGAGGCGAGCTTGTTGAAAGTGCATGGTTGATCCCATGCATGGTTTTGGTAATTAATGACAATCTCTATGGACTAATATTTGCATTGAGCTCTATGTGTAGGTTGTCCTTTAGCTTGTGTCAAGATCATTTGTTGATCAAGGCCAAGCTTGGTTGTCTCCATTGGTTGGAGTCAGGTCAAGGTTAGAAGATCATTTGTTTGATCAAGGCCAAGCTTGCTTGTCTCCATTGGTTGGAGTCAAGGTCAAGGTTAGAAGATCATTTGTTGATCAAGGCCAAGCTTGTCTCCATGAGTTGGAGTCAAGGTGCTTTGCTTGATCTCCATTTGTTGGAGTCAAGCTCAAGGGAAGAAAAGATTTGTGTTGATCAAGGCTAAGTGCGGGTTGATCGACACTCAAGTCCAAGTGAAGATATGCCGAAGAGTGCTTTCCCCATCTTGGTGTATGGGGGAGCGTCATGTGAATCTTCACCAAGCGAAGCGCAATGAAGAAAGGTGGTGCGTCTTGAGGAGTTGAAGATCGTCTTCATCGACCTCAAGTGGTTTAAGCGTAAGGCAAAGGTATGATCTTTCTAGGGTTTCTATTTTACCGGTCTCATGATGTTTAGTGAGAGACCGGGTTATAGGATAGATAGCCGTACTATCAAGAGGGGCTCTCGACCGAATATCATGATCGTATCGTCGTAGAGAGCTCAAACCTTTGCATCCATGCAATCATCTTTATTGGTTCTTATTTGGCTTTTATCCATGTGAGAATTTAGAGCTTGTGTTCATCTCCATACCAAGCTCTAGTTTATCAAAAACGGATCTCATGAATATCTTCTTGCGTTTTTGATATCGGAGGTTTTTCCGGTTTGTCTCTTGTACGAGAGGTCAAACTCTCTCCTTATGTTTTTCCTCCTCACATGATAGACTATGATGTGTATATGCATGATCTTGTAGGGCTTGTGATTATCTTCGAAACAAGCCCAAGATCATAGAAAACGGAGTCTTAATGAAAAGCTTGTGCGTTTTCGGTGTTGGAGATTTTGTCGGTTCATCCGCTTGGAAAGGTCTCACCATTCCATCCCTCCGCACAATCTCCTTTGCTTGTTTTCATATTTTCAGTTTTTGTAGGGTAAGCTCTTGTCGTCCTCTTTCCAACAAAATTGGATTCACTCGTTTCGGACTTCATTTGCAAAAGTTATGGCAGTTCTGGTTTTCTCTGTTTGGATCTACCCCGGAGAGGGTCCGGAGTCTCCGGTCACACCGGAGTCTCCGCCCCCAAGGACCCGGAGTCTCCGGCCTGTGATTTTCGCTGCCGTTTGTCTGCTGTGGTGCGCTTCTGGACAGGGGTCCGGAGGTACCCCGGAGATGGACCGGAGTCTCCGGCCCAAGGGACCCAGAATCTCCGGCCCCAAGTTTTCTCTCCGCTCTTTGCATCTGTGTGGTGCGCCTCTGGATAGGGGTCCGGAGCTACCCCGGAGGGTGCCCGGAGTCTCCGGCCTGGCCGGAGTCTCCGGCCTCCCCGATGACCCAGCAGGCCGGAGTCTCCGGTCACTTACTCCGGAGTTTCCGGCCTGGACAGGCTCCAACGGCTAGTTTTTGGGGGAGGCTATAAAAAGCCTCCTTCCCCCCCAAAACCTGGTTACACACCTTGCTCACCTGTTCTTGCTCTTCCCTTTTGTTCTAATCCTTGTGAGCTTGATTCCTCTCTTCCCCTCCAATGATTCTTGCCCAAATTTAGTGTTTCAAGAGAGGAGATCTAGATCTACCATTCCACCAATCAAATTCTCCTCTAAGTGAGGGGAACCTTGTGGATCTAGATTTGGGGTTGCTTTGTGTTCATCCCCTTTGTTCTTCCTCTCTTATTCCCTCCATAGCATTAGTTGCTTTGGTTGGAATTTGGGAGTGAAGGATTTGAGCACTTTGTGTGCTCTTGCCTTTTTACATTTGTTGCATCGGGTTGCTCTCTCCACGGTGATACGTGAAGTTGAAGATTGAAGAGCTTGTTACTCTTGGGTGCATTCTGTTCCCAAGAGCTTGTTGCCTCTTGGGTGCATTGTGTACCCTAGACGGTTTGAGGTGCCGCGAAGACTTCGAGTTGTGAAGCTTCGGCACGAGTTTGTGAGCCCCCAATTGAGTTGTGGGTGTGTGCCCCAAGAGAAGTTGTAAAGGGCTCCGGAATCCGCCCCGAAGGATTCCGATAGTGGAAGGTGAACCAATCCCTTGGGTGAGGTTCATCGGAGAATAGGGTGAGGCCTTTGTGGCATCTTGAGTAGGCCTCTTGTGGCGAGCTCACACCCCTCCAACGAGACGTACTCCCTTAACAAGGAGGAACTCGGGAATACATCCTCGTCTCCGCGTGCCTCGGTTATTTCTATACCCGAGATTTACTTATGCAATTTACATTGTGATAGCCTTCGTGCTTGAAGTTCATATCTTGCTATCATCTTGTTGCTTGAATTGCTTAGCATAAGTTGTTGGTGCACATAGGCGAACCTAGAATATTAGGTTGTTGGCTTGTTAATTTAAACACATAGTTTTATTCCGCAATTATCAAGCCCCTAATTAGAAAAAGTTTTAATCGCCTATTCACCCCCCCTCTAGGCGACATCTCAGGCATAGTTGGTCTTTCACTTGTGCACTTTCTTCTGTTTGAGCCTGAGTACCAGGTCTCCTTCGACAAAGGCTTTTGTGCGCAGCCGCTTGCTGTGATAGTTGCGGAGGTTCTGCTGGTAGATGGCCGTTCGGGAGAGCGCGATGTCCCGGGCCTCATCCAGCAAGTCGACGTCGTCTTCGAGTGCGGCTTCAGCGTCGTCTTCATCACACGCGACGATGCGATATGCATCGAAGCGTATGTCATGTGGCAGGACTACTTCTGCTCCGTACACCATGAAGAATGGCGTGTACTGGGTTGATCTGTTTGGCGTGGTGCGCAGGCTCCAGAGCACAGAGGGTAGCTCCTCCACCCAAGCACCCGCCGCACGCTTGAGCGGCACAAAGAGGCGTTTCTTGACTCCGCTGCAGACGAGGCCGTTCGCTTTCTCCACTTGTCCATTGGACTGCGGATGAGCGACCGAAGCGTAATTGAGCTTGATCCCTTGTTCCTTTGCAGTAATCTTGGAACTCTTCGGCGGTGAAGTTTGTTCCGTTGTCGGTGATGATGCTGTGAGGCACCCCAAAGCAGAATATGATGGACTTGATGAAGTTGACGGCTGAGGTAGCTGCACAGTTGGTAACTGGCACGGCGTCTATCCACTTGGTGAATTTATCGACGGCCACCAGTAGATGCGTGTGTCCACCTCGAGAAGATTTACGCAGTGGCCCGACCATGTCGAGTCCCCATTGGGCGAAAGGCCACGCCAAAGGGATTGTCTTCAGTTCTGACGCCGGTGCATGGGGTCGCGTTGCGAATTTCTGACAGCCGATACACCGGCGGACCATGTCCTCGGCGTCCTGCAACGCCGTGGGCCAGTAGAATCCAGCACGCAGGGCCTTGGCGACTAAGGCTCTGCTGCTGGCGTTGTGTCCGCACGTGCCGGCGTGGATCTCGAGGACCATGGCCTTGCCGTCCTCTGATGCGATACACCGCTGAAGGATACCCGATATGCTGCGCTTGTACAGCTCCCCGCCGATTATTGTGAATGCTTTGGCGCGGCGAGTGATACGCCGTGCTTCGATTGTGTCCTCTTGAAGCTCTTGCCGGAGCATATATGCCAGGAATGGCTTTGTCCAGATAGGCTCGACGAGGAAAACTTCGACTGGATGTTCTGCTGCTGGAGTTGCGCCGTCGCTTGCAGCTGCGGTGCCAGTTGCCGGTGTAGAGGGAGCCGCGGGCTGCTTGACCTTGATAGATCTTTTGTTTATCTTCTCCAGGAAGACTCCGGGGGGCACTTTGAGTTTCAAGGACCCGATGTTGGCCAGGGTGTCTGCCTCCTCATTGCTTGCTCGCCCAACATGGCGGAGCTCGCAACCGTCGAAGCTCCCTTCCATGATGTTGTACAGGTTCTTGTATGCTATCATGTTCTTTGTTCTTGCATCGCACTCCTTCATAGTCTATTGCACGACCAAGTTCGAGTCTCCATATATCATCAGGCAATCAGCACCGCACTCCTTGGCCATCTTCATCCCATGGATCAGGGCTTCATACTCTGCTTCGTTGTTGGATGGCTTCTCGAAGTCCATCTGCAGCACATAACGCAGCTTGTCGCATTTGGGTGATATCAGGATAACACCTGCTCCAGCGCCTTCATTCCTCTTGGACCCATCAAAGTACATGGTCCATGAGTTGGACGTATCGGGTACCGATGGCAATTGCATCTCCATCCACTCCGTGGTGAAGTCGGGGAGGACTTGCGCCTTGATTGCTGTCGGGTGTTTGTATGTTAGGTCTAGAGGACCAAATTCGATGCTCCATTTGGCGACTCTGCCTGTCGCTTTGGAGTTGTTGAGTATGTCACTTAGTGGAGCCGCGCTCACTACCGTGATGGGGTGCTCTTGGAAGTAGTGTGCCACCTTACGCGAGGTCATAATACTCCATACGCCAGCTTCTGATAGTGCGGGTATCTCTGCTTTGAGTGAGACAACACCTCGCTGAGGTAGTATATCGGTCGCTGTACGCCATGAGCTTTTCCTTCTTCAGCCCGCTCGACTACCAGCACCGTACTGACTACCCTGTTTGTGGCCGCTATATAGAGATACAACGGCTCCTTTTCATGTGGTGCCACCAGGACGGGTGGCGTTGACAGGGTGCGCTTGAGGTCGATGAAGGCGGCTTGGGCTTCCTCGGTCCACTCGAAGCGGTCCGTCTTCTTCATCAGTTGGTAGAACGGGAGCGCCTTCTCCCCAAGCCTGCTAATGAATCGGCTAAGTGCCGCTATCCTGCCAGAGAGCTGCTGCACATCCCTGAGCTTCGACGGTGTCGGCATCTTCAGGAGTGCTTGTATTTTCTCCGGGTTTGCTTCAATGCCTCGCGCAGATACGAGGTAGCCGAGTAGTTGCCCGGCTGGCACACCGAACACGCACTTAGTAGGGTTCAGCTTGATGGTGTATTTCTTCAGTGCGGCGAATGTTTCGCGGAGGTTGTCAAGGAGCGTTTCTTCCTTCTTGGTCTTGATGACGATGTCGTCAACGTAGACCTAGACATTGCGTCCGATCTGCTCCTTGAGGCAGTTCTGCATCATACGTTGGTACGTGGCACCCGCGTTCTTCAACCCGAAGGGCATCGTTGTGTAACAGTAAACACCAAAGGGTGTGATGAATGTTGTCTTCTCTTCATATTCCTTCTTCATCCTGATCTGGTTGTAGCCTGAATAGGCATCCAGGAAGCAGAGGCGTGCGCAGCCTGCAGTCGAGTCGACAATATGGTCGATTCGAGGCAGTGGAAAATGATCTTTTGGACAACACTTGTTTAATGAAGTGAAGTCGACACATATGCGTAGTATGTCTGTGTTCTTCTTTGGCACCAGGACTGGGTTTGCAACCCAGTCAGACTTCTTGATCTCCCGAATGAAGTTGGCTGCCAGGAGCCTATCGATTTCCTACCCGATGGCGAGGCGCTTCGGCTCCGCAAAGCGGCGCATCGTTTGCTTGACGGGCCTTGCATTGGGTAGGACCTGGAGGGCGTGCTCGGCGAATTCCCTGGGTATGCCTGGCATGTCAGCTGGACACCCGGCGAAGATCTCCCAGTTCTCACGTAGGAACTCGACGAGCGCGCCTTCCTATGCGGAAGACAAGCTCGTCGATAAGAGGACCATCTTCTTAGGGTCCGTCGGGTGCACCTGATGCTCCCTTGTGTCGTTTGTCGCGTTGAAGGTAGAGCCTGACGCTGATTGTTTACCCTCGGGAAAGAGGGTGCGATCGTTGGTGAGTGCCAACTCCTGGAGCTGCTCCTGGGCCCCGAACGACTCAGAGATCGTGTTGAACTTGCGATCGCACTCGTCGAATCGTTCGAAGTTTCCGCTAACGGTGATTGTCCCGTAAGGCCCCGGCATCTTCAGCTTCAGATATGCATAGTGCGGCACCGCCATGAACCGTGCGAACGCTGGTCGTCCCAGGATGACATGGTACTGCGACTTCCAGTCAACCACCTCGAACTCTATCCTCTCCTTCCGGAAGTTAGCTGGCTCACCGAAGATTACATCGAGTGAGATCGTTCCCAATGGATAGACTGGTCTCCCTGGTACTATGCCGTGGAAAGTGTTGACGGAGGGCGCCAGGCTTGTCGTCAGTATGTTCATTCCGCGCAGCGTGTCAGCGAACATGATATTGATTCTGCTGCCACCATCCATGAACACGCGGATCATAGCGAAGCCTCCTATCTGCGCATCCAAAACGAGGGCCGCGTGGCCCGACCGCGTGGCCCGGGCGCGGGACTTGAGGTGGATGATCGTCCCTGCTGAATGTTATGCTGGCATGTGACCAGTTGAGGTACTCTGGCACCGCGGGTGGTGATTTGACGGCAAGGTGGACCTGCCTTGTTATGAGCTTTTGTTCCCGATTTGAGGGACGTCCCTTCTGGATCATGAACATGCGACCCATAGGCTTGGGGGTAAGCATCTTCGCCTGCCTGGGGTTCCTCGACGCGTGGTTGGAGCTGGATAGCTCCCGCCATATGTCCCGAAGGCAATGGTGGAGCGTGCGGCGCTCCCAAAGCCAATGCCCCAGGTGCCACCTGCGCTTGCTGTTGTTGCTGCAAAAGGATCCGTGCGTACTACGCATGGAGATCTTGAAACTTTTCGCAGTCCTTGAGGAGGTGCTTGGACGTGAGAACACCATTCTCATCCCTGAACATGTGGAATCGGCACGCGTCATGGAGCGTTGGTGGAGGCCGTGGAGCTCGACCACCTCGCGACTCTCGCGGCCGCCATTCGCGCTTGACTTCCTTGCTGCTTTTGTAACCGGTTGTTCGACTATCGCGCTCATAGCGACTATCGTCACGGTTTCTTTGCTCGCGGCTATCAGTAAAGCCTGCCGCCACGAGTTCCATGCCTTCCGTGTCCTCGTAGACACGCGACTTCCTCTTGCGACGGCGGTCACTGTTACGGCGACTCCAAGAACCTTGATCGCCGTTGACACCAGGTGTGCCGGCGCGCTCATTGCGTATAGAATCTTCGCCATCCGCCCACTCATTGGCTATCTGCATGAGGTGGGAGATGGTTTTGGGCTTCACTCGACCAAACGTCTCCCGGAGCTCGACCCGATAGACCCCTCGGGTGAACGCGTATATGGCGTTGTCTTCCGATATCTTCTCCGTCGCGTTGCGGAGGAGAGTCCAACGCTGGATATACTCGCGCAACGTCTCATCTTCATGCTGCTTGCAGGCTCACAGTTTCTCGAATGAGGCCGGTCTCTTGTACGTGCCGATGAAGTTACGGATGAAGTCCTCTTTGAAGTCTTCCCAGCAGGTGTATGCGCCTCTCGGTAGGCTCTTGAGCCAGGCTCGAGCCGATCCCGAGAGCATGAGTTGTATGTACTGCATGGCAGTAGACATCGATCCTCTTTGGCAGGTTACCGCCATCAAGTAGTCCTCCAACCAAGCGGACGGTTCTTGTAGGCCATCATACTTGGGGGTTTCCGAGGTTAACCTGAATCCTTTCGGCATTCTGGTCTCCCGGATGCGTCGACTGAAGCATAGTGCACCGCAGGGCTCGAAGTCGTCATCGGACGACAAGCTGTCGCTTTCCTCCTCCTGAACTGCTCGCCTAGAGCGGTTCCTGGTGACCTTGTTATGCGTGATGGCATTGCGCGCATCTTCACCCTCGGTGAGTTGGTAGCGCCCCTCGTGCCCGCGATTACGCGGTTTCGCTGGTCGCGAGTGACGCGATTGTCTTCTTCTGGAGCTGCTCGCTCATTGTTGCCGCGTGTGACGCGGTTTTCTCGATCTCGAGTATGGTCGCCTGCTTCTCGAGTTCTTGTCTCCCGCCGCGGACTCGGCTGGCGGCGATTAACCGTGTTGTTGCCAGCTACTGCGATTGCAGCTGGTTGTGGCTCCTCAGGTATCAATGTCGTCCCCATTGTACTGAGGAACTTGATTTGTTGGCGATGTAGGGCTGCCCGCGGATCGCTCTCTGGCGGCTGTGTAGCCTGCAGGTATGTGGCCACCGACATTAAGACAACAGAAGCAGTCTTGGGGATAGGGATTCCCTGCTCATCCACAGACATGAAGGACGCCTCCAGATTACGGGTGACGTTGTTCCGATCTGCCTCTGGTATCCGCAAGTACCGAGGCTGTGCTTGGGGGTCACGGGATCGCCCTGAAGATTGGACGGACAGACCTGCCCGCCGCGCACTCGATATACTGGCCTGCCTTCTGCGCTCCGCCAGCTCCGCCTTCGCGGCTTCCAGCTTGAGGCTTTCTTGCCACAGCAGGTACTGGTAGCACACCAGGTCTTCTGGTGTCGTGTCGGCTGCCGGTTGGCCATCTGCTATAGCCTTGATTGCTTTTTCACCCATAGTCTGGTTGATATGAAGCTGCGTCCGCCCGTTCTGCAGGGTGACGACGTATGGGTAGTTCGGCTGTTCACCCCTGTTAGGCGGAGCGTTTACTTCGGCCTCCGTGTTTGCGGCTGCAGCTGCGGCTCCTGCCGCGGCCGTTTCCCCGGGTCCTGATGCTCCTCCTCCTGCAGGCACCGTCATGTATACCTCGATCGGCAAGGGATACGACGTCTGATCGTCGAAGTCGTCACCAAGGGCGGACTCGAAGGATGCCGAGGCTCCGCTGGTGGAGTACGCAGGGCTTGACGGAGTAGATAAGATGTATGGCACGACCGGCATCTCGGTCGTGCGCGCAAAGTCGACGGTTGGCGATGTAGATCGCGATGCCGCGGTCAAGGGCGACGCAGGTTCATCGAGTGGTCCTTCCGCGAAATCCGTGCGGGCTGGCAGGATGTCCACCGATGTAGTCGATGAAGTTGCGACTTCCGCCGATGAAGTCGATGAAGCGGCGGGTTCCTCCGATGCAGAAGGGAGTGTGTCCGTGAGACGGAGCGTGCCCCACTTGTTGACGTAGAAACGCAGCTTGCCAAAGCTCGCCTCCACGCCAGCTTGCAGGTCCTCGAAAGCCGATTGCACGACCGGCGAGTGCGGGTGAAAACCTAGTGAGCCGAAGTAGATCGGCTCTTGCAGATCCGGTGAGTCGCCGATGGTCGCTGATGAAGCCGCCGAACCCGTAGATCCAGCACCAGTCCTTCCCACAGACGGCGCCAATTGACGTGGGGTTACCACGCCAAATCCCTCGGATGACATCCTTGGGTTGAGAGAACGAGAGAAGAAGAAGATGGTACTAGTGGATTCGTCGGCTGACAAGCGGGATTTACCCAGGTTCAGGCCCCCGAAGGTAAAAGCCCTACGTCCTGCTTGTCTGGAATTGATGATGGAGCTTACAGATCGATTACAATGGCGAGATCGTGAGATGCGATCTCGCTAGGGTTTCTGGCGGTGAGTCTGAGCGTACCCTAGGTCGGCGGCCCTCCCAGTCCTTAAATAGTGGGACTGGGTCTCGGGTCCTATACCGACTAGGTTTACATCTGGGCCTACCGACCTAATATTTTTAGCCTTTCCTTCGGGGCGTCCTTCCTGGGACTGATGATAGATGGGCTTTTTATTCTCTTCCGCACCAGGGTAGTCCATGGTGGCACATCCGAAAGGTGTACCCACATCAGCTTCCATCCCCGTTGTCGCCCATGTTGTTGCCGATGTCGGGGAAGAAGTCATCGTTCGGGAAGTAGTCGCAGCCAGTAGTCGCGCGAGTGAGCTCCCCAAAAATCTGATCGCCCCTCTCCCGTACAGTATCATGAGAGGCGGGGTTCCGGAGGCCTACTGTCCCGCCTAGCGGTGTACGCCGGAAGACGGGATGGAGAAGACTTGGAAAACGGCGGCGCAAAGTTCTGGAACTGGAACGACGAGAGACCATTGATGGTGGATATTGATAAGTTGGGTGGTGCCCCAAGCGAAGGCGGAATTCTAGCTAGTAGCAGTTTTTCCCTCAATTAAAGAACCGAGGTTTATCGAACCGGTAGGACTTTGAAATCAACAACGAGGTGAATGTTGAAGATCTCTGGCGCTTAACCTTCAACAGACGTGGACCTGCACACACTCAACCAAAATACTTTGCCCCCAACGGTGGAGATGTTGTCAATCTCTCTAGTCTCGCAGAACACAAAGCGGTTAATTATATGATGAAATAGATAAAATATGAAAAGTGACCAGAGGAGTAATGATAGGACGTGGGCACAGGCGGCTAGGGTTAGCTCAGCCTGTATATGGTAGGACGTGGACGCAGCCCCACGTTCGAGTCGGTAACAGCCCCACGATCCAAAAGAATTGGAAACGGCGGCTCATTCCCGCAACCCGTGGCGCGTCGTGACGAGGCGAGGCGTGGTGAGGCGGGCGGCGGAGGAGGAGCGGACGTGTGGTATTCTCTTATTCTCACTCTTTTCTATGCTTATACAAGTGTTAGTAGAGCTCAACTTATAAATTGG
The DNA here is from genome assembly GCA_012064385.1 of Puccinellia tenuiflora. Lineage (NCBI taxonomy): Eukaryota > Viridiplantae > Streptophyta > Magnoliopsida > Poales > Poaceae > Puccinellia > Puccinellia tenuiflora. Next base: position 465,811 of record QRDG01002412.1, on the reverse strand, counting down.
TGTAACTCTCATCCAACTAGCAGTACGAGACTAAACTTTAGTCCCACCACTTACATGCATAAATGAGGTATGAGAATTTCAGAATTTATTAGTCTATTGGGCCAATGACCCACTAGTAAATACTAATAAATTCCAACAGTTATATACCGTGTAATAATGGCTGTCGTGTCGACATGTAAGCTAGTAGCTAGCTACGCGTGTTAAATTATGGTGGCGGTATGCAGTTCTATACTTGTTGTACGTTTTGTCCTTTGTACTACGTGCGTGTGTTTGATTGTGAGCATGAGTTGTACGCACGTACGTACCGACAACCACAAGATTGTCCTTCCCCGGCCGGTCGGGACCCCGCGTACGTACGTAGCGCTTGCACCGTAGCCCGTAGTTAAGCAGTATGTATATATTGGTGTGCCTGCTTGCCGTACACTTGCTCCCACCGCCCAAGAAGGTGAACTATTTAGCGAGAGGTCGAGCAAGAGCATCTCCAAGACGCTGGAAAAACGCCCCGCCCCCGATAAACCGGCCTTTTCCCGCGCGCGGTTCAGACGCGGGAAAAAACCGCACGCGGTAAAACCCATCCCTCGTGCTGGATGAAGCGGCACGCGCCGCATTATATATGGTGTCGCGCGTGCAGTATGTTGGACACATACGCGTTACACAACCACACTCTTCCCCAGAAACTTCCCGCCGCCCGTCGAGCTTCCGCGCTGCCGCCGCCATGCCTCCGCGCCGCTGAAGCATCTCCGGCTACGGCGGCGTCCGCGCGCGCCCCAACGGGTCCTTCTCAGTCGAGATCCGCTCTGGCGACGACCGCGCCAACCTCGGGACGTACACGACGGCCGTCACGGCCGCCCGCGCTCGCAGCTAAACTACCCCAACGTCCGCGACGCGCAGGAGGCGCAGAACCTGGCACCGACGCCGCGCCTCATCACCGCCGAGGACTACCGCCACCACCGCCACCGCGCGATGCAGGGTCTCGTTGCGGAGACGGACGAGCGCGTGGTGGCGCTGTGGTGCTCTATATTTTAGCGCGGCTGGTAAAGTGTTGCACGCCGCGCACTATATTTTAATGCGTCTGAAAAACCAATGTCGGCCACGGCGGTCGCTAATTTAGCGCCGAAAAAAAAAATTAGCGCGCCGTTCCGCCCCACGTCTGTTGAAGATGCTCTAAACCAAACATGCCCTTGCATAACCCCCGGCCCGTTTTACAATTGCACATGCGTGCGTCCAAAGAGATCCGTATAGGAAGATTGGCCTACTTGAGTTGTGATTGGACTAATCTGACTGACAAGAGCACAGCTAGCCTTGTCCACTTTGCGTGTGGTGCAGGCGTCCAGCACTCTGACGTCTCAAGTCGTCCCCGATGGAAGACGTTGACACAAAGACATCTGCTGCATGCATGCAGGAGGATCTAAACACAATCTTGTTATGCGCGACTAATTTGGATTGACTATGTCGATCAAGGAGGACCGACAGACTAGGGTTTTGGTGCTCCCGAGCACCAATGCTCCTTCCTATTTAAAACAATTAAAACAAATACTTATAAGTTAAATTTTTTTTTCAGATGAAGCAAATGTTGTATCCCATAAGCGTGTAAAATATCAACTTAAAATACTTTGTATTATGAGCTACACAAAATGACAAATAGTGTGGATCTGAGTACGCAAATTTCAAATCTCCAAACTTTATCAGATTTGTTATTTTTGTGTAGCTCAGAATACAATATATTTAAAGTTGATTTTTTTACAAGATTGTGGGATACATCATTTGCTACACCTGAGATTTTTCTGGCATTTTTTAAAACTTGTATATTTGTTTTAATTTTTTCAAATGAACAGGAGCACCGGTGCTCGGAGCCAACCAGACTTTTCGGATCAAGGAGACTTTATTAAGTGGATAATGCGTGGTAGGAGAGGAGATCGTTTTCTGATCAAGTCCCGAGGAACGACTCTCTGAAATTGGAATCTCAGGATGGGTGTACGGACTGCCCAGCTTTGGGTGAAGGAAGAGGACGCGCAGCAGGACGACTACAGCACACTGTCCTCACAGCAACTGATTTGATCCAGGAGACACCACATTGATTAATCCACCAGACACTGGTAGGATTTGCCCTTGTTGTCATAGGGTTATGAATGAACAGGGTCCAGCAATTCCTCATCGGAAAAATTTCGATTTATGACTGCAGGCCTGCCTGCCTGCTGCTTCTCATTCGGTATATTTTACTCCTAGGTATGTCGTACTCCTGTACGTGTACCATGCATACATCATTGCCCCATCAAAAATAATTTCGGAACCTGTACGTGTACGACGCTGTCTCCTCCGGGTCGTATACCGCCAATCAGTTTGTACTCTGTACGACGCATTATTTGATGCATCAAAAAATATTTCGTAGTCCGTATGGCTTCATCTCTTTTAGCTGCGTTACGTTGTCAGTGTTTCTTACAACACGTCAGTCGACCAAGAAATCCAGTTTGAAGTTTATCCAGCTTTATCAATAGCTTATGATAGTGTTATCGCAGCTTAGCCGAAAATCACCGCTCTGTTTTTTCTCTCTCAATGATTTAGGGGTTTTCAGGTTGAGTTGCCCTTGCCCACCGCTGCCGTAATGTCTAGTGACTAGTGGTAGACGAACAAGGTGTTGGTGTCCCGGGACCAGGGCGAACAACGATACTTTGCCCGTTGCCTCCATCGACTCTTCGCTTTTAAACTTGTAATTTTCCTTTTCTCATCAGTTTAGAAACCCTACAGCCCAGTGCACTGTATTTTTTTCGAATCTTTTTTATTTCCTTTTTTTTTCAAGAGAAAGGGCGGAGAAAATACCCGAGCAGCAAACGCACACACTATCTATACCAGCTGATCTCGCACCGGCCCGCCAGAGGATCACGCCATCGACAGTTCTTCCGAGCCTGAGAGATGGAGGGGACGAGGCCATTGAAGGCAACTCCATTTCGATGTTTCCAAAGGTGCCAGAAGCACAGCGTCGCAGTGCACTGTACTCGTCACAAATGCTTGCAATTCGTACAATGGTTTGTTGTTGGATACGTCAAACTTGAATTGATGTGGTATTTGTTTAGCTTCTAAGTTCTATGTTCATGCACAGCTGGATAACTTTTTTTTACACGGAAATAAACTCTAGGAGCCGTGCTGGGCCGCAGCTGCCTAACGCAATCTATGGCCAGCAGCTTTATGGCCCTGTCAAGCCCAATTCCGGATAGGATTTTCTTATACCTTTCGGCCCAAATTTGTAGGCCCCCACCACTTTGGTCTTTGGGCGGGAGTAGGGGTGTAAACGGATAGGATAATTTCCGCACCGAATCCTATTCCGAAACCGTTTTGAGGATTCCATATCCGATTTTAAAAAATCCAACGGATAAGGATATCCGATTCCGAAATTGACATCGGATACGGTATAGGATATGGTATGAAAAATAGCCCCGAATATGTATTATCCGATGATTTTAATCTGAATAATCCGATTTTATACCGAAACGTCTAACCTCGTAGAACATAATTAGTAGTTAGTAAGTTGTAAAGTTCGCCCGTTAAGTAAAAACATACTTACATAGTGATTGTTATGACTATGGAGTACAACTTTCTTAGGCTATTAGCATATTGAACTATTATTTTTGGTTGTATGGTTCGTTGATATATTTATGCGCGTATATATCCGATTAATTATTTTCCGTCCTGAATCCGCATCGTTTCCGCCCCCGAATCCGTGCTCCGAATCCGTAACCGGTCATTATCCACTCCACTCCGAATCCGATGAAAAAAATATGATATAGGATATGATAAAGGTAAAATCCGATCCAATCCGTTTATCTCCACTAATATAAAAGGATCCAGAGGGGGGTATGATCCAAAGGATCTGGACCATCTAACACGCATCCAACGACCCAGGACCTCCCAGTGATGAGCACCTCATCAAAATCAGGCCCACGCTCAAAAAAAAATCTCCACTAATATAAAAGGATCCAGAGGGGGGTATGATCCAAAGGATCTGGACCATCTAACACGCATCCAACGACCCAGGACCTCCCAGTGATGAGCACCTCATCAAAATCAGGCCCACGCTCAAAAAAAAAAAAAGCCGCACCGGACCGCCCGCACGACCCGTAAAAAAAACAGAGAAAGCAAGCACCCTCTCGATCCCCTTCTCCTCCTGCCACCGATCCAGCAGCTCCGGCGCTCAGCATCGCCATGGACGCTGCGACGCCATCACCCTTCGCACTGCCGTCACCCGCCGCGCCGCCATCACTCGACGCGCCGCTCCCACCATCCACGGGCGTCGCTTACCCTATCCCCCAGCGCCGCATATTCTTCTATGGCAACCACCACCGCATCCTCCTCGCCTCCCCTACGGCGTCCCCCTACCCGCGGTTCTTCTCCCCGTGCCCCCCTCCGCCCAGCGCACCGCCTCCCGCTCCCTTACTCCTCCGCTGTGATCTGGTCTTCCCATCCTCCCAGGCAGCGCGGGCTTGCGACCCAACGGTGAGGCAGCGGTTCCCCATGCCGCCACAGTGGAGTTGAAGGCGACCGGACGACGAAGTAGTGCCTCCCCTCGCCGGCCGCTTGCCTCCAACTCTCAGGGAGGATATCCGGTTGGGATCTGCCTCCGCCTGCGAACCCGTGGCGCGAGGCTGACCGGCCCCTTGGCCTCCATCCTCACCACACCCGCCACTGGCTGCGGGCGGTGCCGGCCTTCCCATTGCTGAAGATGAAGGGAGGAGCGGGTGAGGTTAGAGTGGAGTTGTCCCTTTCTTCATCTCAGCAGTTCATCATGAGTTCGTTCCTCGCTTAAATTTTGCCTAATTTCTGCAGTCCAAATTTCGGTTTGAAGCTTGTGGCTATGGGATGAAGATTATAGACACTTAGACAGGTCATGGAACAAGCACCATAATGTTTGTCCTTTGTGTCTAAAGTCATATAGGCGTGTTTTTTTCCCGTTAATACCAAATTCGTGCTTTCACATAGACATCAGATTTCATTTTTGATTGTCAACTTTGTCAGAAGAAGCAGCCAAACACGCAAGTCTGGACATGGATGGCAAGATGGTGGTTTTATTTTCTTTTTCGTGGATTGATCATTGATTTTTTTGTTTCATTTTTGTGGATGAAGAAGGGGATTAAGATTTTTTTTTGAAATAAAGAAGGGGATTAAGATTGGTTTATTGATGGGATGTGTATTTTCCACGGATGTGAATTGGGGATCGAGGTGAGATGGAGATAGTATCGGCTTCAGTTGTGTTGTTCCTGGTCTGTTTACACGAGTTCATGGCTAGAGTTTGGTTCCTTAACCCGATTTATTGCATCAAGGATTGGTTCATTATTCCTTATTTTTACGGATATTTGCAGTTCACTGAAATTCTTTTCTGATATGAATATTTTTTATTCATAAATCTCTGGTTCATGAGTCTGCAGTATATGTGAGTTTGCAACAAATGTGTACGAGTTTGCTATACACAGGGAATTTGCATGTAGAAAAAACTTTATCTAGACAAAAATAATTAGATCTTAATGTGTAAATGATTCAGAGTGTAAAAAAATTAGTATAGCTAGACCAAAAAAATCATGTTTTAGAATGCTTAACGCTTCAGAAGAAAACATGGTCAATTTTTTTCTAATAAGTCAACTTTCCTTTTACAGTGAACCAATGCACCGAATCAGAATGAAAGAAAATTTAGTGTAAAGAACATTAACATATTGAAAGAAATCGAATGACTAATGTTGGATTTCCCGTCAATCATCGTGAACCTATGATTAATTGGTGAAATGAGACAACTTGATGTTTGAGAAAATGATGGATAACTTGCAGCATACTATATACTAATAGCTAAGTTGAGAACTCTTCTATCTTCATGTATTAGCTTATGTTCGGAGTACTAGCAGCTGTACTGTACCAGCTTATGTTCAGATTCAAATAGAAATCATGTTTAAACTCCTTGGTCTAGCAGTAACGTTTAGATGACCAGATTAACCATATAAGCCAACTGTAGCTAAGTTAGTGTAAGGGGTAAAGGAAGTTGGATGAATAGAATTTGTCCATGACCTAACATGATTTTCTGTAGAGTAAATGAGGAAATAATTTAAATACCATCAGCGAATTTCTTAAAATAACTATGACATCCGAGTTTTCCATTTTCTTAAAATAACTCTGCTGCTCAAGACTCCAGAGCAGCAGAGGTCCATGGTGCCCCCCCTCCCCTCAATTTTCTTATGGTAAAAGAAGCAGGTAACTCGGATTCAGAAGCAGAGTGGATTGGGAAATCACAGTGCTATTCTTACGTACTCTGGAATTTACCTGTCGCGCTGGTGGTTGAAATGGAGTCTGGGGAGGTGGAGGACCGGTGATAACAAACCAGAGAACTCACCGCCTTGGGACACCCTGGTTGGTGGAAATGGAGGATGGGGTGTAGGTATGGTAAATATTAAGCTCTATGCTCAACATGATCTTGCCATTACTTTTTCTGTCAATGCATGATTTAGAAGTGAATCCGCAATTCAATTTCTGTAATGTTATTCATGAACTAATAACGAACATTCATTTGTTCACGAGTTAACAACGAACATTCTCTTCATAAGGAAGATACGTTTTTTTATCGAACTGATAGGGGTTATATAGACACTAGATTGAAATCTTGACGCTTTCATTTGACAAATTCAGTTCTTGATGCATGTTCAAAATTTGGTCTGGACAATCTGGGGTGCTTACTTTTTTTTGATCTTATTGTGCTTATTTGTGTGCAAGTTCTTTTGTGCGCTGGTTGTGGTTGTTTATATTGCCAGGGTGCAAAATGAAAGAATGGCATGTATACATTTCAGGAAGAGGTGGCGGCAGACAACCTCACTGTCATGTGGAAAGATGCAAAACTCTCAACATTCGGCTGGACACAGTTATCTTTTACCATATGCCCTGGTGCATTGTTGTTGCGTTGAACATGACGAGAAAGATGTTGGAGAAGAATTTAGGCAATATTTTGGAGGAGAATGGTGTAATGCTTCTAACGAGAAAAATGTGTTTTCCGCTTTGTTCTAATTTTGCCCTGAAGAATTATTCATTTATCTTGAAAATATAAGAAGGGGTTTAGATTTAAGTGCTATAATTTAGCAAGCTACATATGGCACACGCACTGAACAAATTTGGAATCCTATACTGCCACATGATGGAGCCACTGAATAGTGAACACTTGTCATAGTAAATTGCATTTGAGAATATTTCTTGGGCCAATGCGGCAACAGGAGTACAGGACCGCCTCTACCTGTGTGGCCTATGCAGTTGTGGCATTCTTGCCGCATGAGGAGCAGCGATGGAGAACTCCACCCCTTAGCCCTTAGGGCGAAGGGGACCTTGCCGCTGGGTGACCTCTTCCTGGTCGGTTGAATGCGCCTCGAGGACCTCGGCGTGAGCACCAAAGGGAGGCAATAGGAAGCAGGGCAGGGCAGTTCGTCTGGTAGCAGGGCATATCGAAGCAATTGCAGTGCATAAGTTGTGCCTGACAGCAAGCAGTGAAACAAGGCATTGGTAGCAGTACCGAGGAGACTACAGAGGTAAAATCTCCAGTAGAACAAGATTCTCTTCCAAATAACCATTTATCGGAAATTTTAATCAGGCCAATATATGAATTGGGATTTATGAGAGGAGCTGTTTTTAACAGCACTAATGTATTCTATGTAGCTCGGTCTAATGTTGTTTTCTCCTATATATTTTCTGGTAACTGGTTGGCTGCAATTCAGTTATGGGACGTACAAGGATCACTCTGTGGCTCACAGTGTCCATTAACTGCAAGTTACACTGCTAAAATGCTATGTTTTGATACAGAAGAATTAGTACAGAGTTACAAAGTACTGTAATTTTTGGAAGAATGACCATTGTGCAAAAGTGTTTGGAATTGTAATGCTGTTGAATGCGCTGATGGATCCAAGTAGCAATTAGTACACTCTTGATTCTAAAAATAAAAAAGTCTAATCATGTCTTGTGCGCTCTTGATTCTAATCATGTCTTAATTTTGTTCGTTGTATTCCTGAGATATGATCTTTAAATGATCCCCTGAATGGTGGTTACAACAAGGTAAATATTTTATCTGATGCTGCCCCCTTTTGTGCTTCTATGGTTTTTTCAACGTGCCCTGTTATTTGCTCATCCATGTTGTCCGATCAATTAACCTTTTTTATTTATAGCTCCAAAAGTGACATTTTGTGCACTGTATACAATCTCAAATGTTTCTCTGTTAAATATTTTGATCACTATACCAATATGGGTTGATTTTTCCAGATGTATACGTTTAGTACAACAAGGCGTTGCACATGCATTGCATGCGGAAGGCGAGGCTGCTGGTAATGGCACACATGAACGATGAAGGAAGATCGTCATCGAGGTTGCCAGGCAGGAGTGCCACGTTTACTACGAGCTGCTTGAGAGTGGCCTCACCGGGTGACCAGGGTGAAACTACATACTTATGTTTTGTAATCTCTATTTTTTTATGAAGTGGATTTTTTTGTTAACACCGTTGATGACTGCTTGGTGGTACTAAAACAATGTCGTATGGTTCGTCGTGTTTGATGCTTTGAAGGAAAGTGGAAATCCCCAAGAATTTCTGTTCAAATAGTGCAAAATTCAAATGAATTGCATATTTATGTGTATTTTGTATATTTCGCTCATGTTACTTCATATGAGACCATGGTTATGTCAATGTGCACTTTTTTTGCTGCTCGCTCATCTGCCATTGCCTTGGTATAATAAAAATAAATATGTATTCTATGTAGTATATATGACTACATAGGTACATACGTGCATTGCACGTGCACATCTATACCTTTTATAAAGCAAAACCCCACCAACTTCATTTATGATTTTTTTATCTCTACATGCAAGCTATCCACATCATACATTCTCTTAGCCAATCAATTGTCCATGTCATCTCCACTAACTTTTTAAATAATATCTACATGCAAACTCCACATCATCCATCTTTTTAATTATCTAATTATCCATCCTAATAATTTTAATACACATATTTCAAGTCGAATAAATTTAGTATCTCGACTATAGAAAGTTGAATTCTGCATATTCTTTTAAACAACTTAATTTATCATAATTTTTATACTTCTTTATTTACGCAATATAGTTTCTAAAAGGATTCCCGCTGCAATGCGCGGGGTATACTTCTAGTTTACTAGTATCCTAGGCGGGAGACGAAGCCGGCCACATCGCCTCCTCCCCACCCAAGCCACCGCCCCCAAAAGAGCCAAACAGTCCAAACCGTTTTGCCCCCAAAGCGCAGAATCCAATGGTAATGGCGCCCGAATCCAATCGAGACTTGGGGGAATCGGAAGCTCGCGGGGTCCAGCGCTTGCGGCGTGGAGGTGCTCGGGGTAGCTACCAGTTTCGCAAGGCGCGCTAGGGTTCCGAAAATCCTAGCGAGGAGGTGAGTCCCCCGATGCAGGAATTTATCTCTCGCCGTAATCGGTGATTCGGTGTCAAATTAGGTTGCGAGATTGAGTACCGACGCGCTTTGGTACACGATTGGGAGAAAACCCCAGCTCGCGAAGTAGCTCGTACCGGCTGTATCATGCAGGATTGGTGCGGAAACTTTCCTTTTCCCGTAATCCAGTCAGCCCCCCCTACTTTGTTCAATCCTAGGTCCACCACTGGGCGAATCGGGCGTACATGCTGATGCTATGCTTATACCGTGCTGAGCTTAATAATTTGTCGCTTGTGGGAAAAAGCATAAGAACAATAGTTAGTCTGCGAGCTTTGCTGTTATGCATTGGCTGACTATAAGCAATGTTCTGATATAGCAGTAACTTATATATACATGCATATTTTAGAGCAACGGTATGAGTTTATTGATAAAACGGCGATAGTACAAAAGAGCGAAGAAACTGAAAAGAATATGACCAGCACAGACCCCTGATAGAAACAAATATTACATCAAATTTTCTTTCCAAAAGAGGTATGACTTGTATCATATAAACAGTAGTCTAGCTATGCATTGTCCGTGAAAATGCTTTCTGCTGTCTTCTGGGAGTTGAAAATCTTATGTAAAATAAAAATTTATGATAGCCATTCTTACTTATTAGGGCCGTTGATTCGTACACATAGTGTATGTGAACTGCTTCCAGATCTTATCTACATGCAAGTTGTCGACGACGAAATATGCAGAAGTCTTCAAATTCAAGCATGGCTCGCAATACATACATTAGATTTTGAGCATTTTAAGGGTCCCATTTCGGGCTTAAATGAACGAGTATGCCCTGGTAAAATAGAAAAAATGCAAACTACATCTCATATACCTTTTTGTGACAGGAAGAGAAAAGTACAGGGTATGGAATATGGTTCTTCACTTTCCTTACCATATTGTTTCAACAACGGCCGAAAACAGAGATGCCCGAATTATGATGCTTGCGCATGAGCTTATGCATGGGCAGTAATCTTTACATTATTAATACAAATTTTGTTATCCCTGCAAAAAGATAAGTTGATTAAGAAACATGGAACTTTAGTACTTTAAGTGATAGGCTAGGCCAGCTTTCCCCAAGAATATCTATCCTTTTGCAGATTCAGGGGGTGTTTGGTTAGGCTTTCTAGTTGGCTTTTGGCTTTGGCTTATAAGCCCAAAAAGCACCTAAATAGGTGCTTTTGGCTTTTGGCTTTTGACTTATGTTTTACTATGGTATAAGCCAAAAGCCAAAAGCCAAAAGCCAAAAGCACCTATTTAGGTGCTTTTATGGCTTATAAGCCAAAGTCAAAAGCCAACTAGAAAGCCTAACCAAACACCCCCTCAGTTAGTTTGTATTGTTTCCTGATCTCCTCAACATGACTTCACTTAAAACTAACTAACATTTAAAAGCCTTGGTGATTGTTACAGCGTGAGTAGCGGGTTTACTTGTACTGCCACTAAGCATACTTGTCTGGAGGCTCTCTGTGGTTTATGGTTGTATTCTATATTTAAGCAAAATTTGCACCCTAGACATGTTTTTTTTTTCTGTATGTGGTTTATTTTGGTATTCTACGTATGATTGCACAACACCACAAGAGCACCCCATCTCAAATCCAGTTTTGGCCAAAAATATAATAAAAGTTGCACTCTTGGTTTGAAATGAAAACTATGGCCAAAAATACACCCCATCTTGTTTTCTGTTGTCTCTTGGTTCAATAAACCTTCACCACCGTTGCTAGACTTTCAGAGCATCTCCACCGGGGGGGGGGGGGGGGGGGGTCGTAAAAGGGGAAAAAAGTAAAGCTCTCTTCCGGCCGAAAATCTGTCCGGCACCGCGAACCGGGCCTCCAACTTTAGGGGCTGCCTTCACGGTGCCGGACACTGTCCGGCGCACGCCTCCGACAGGTATGGCCCGCCCGTCATACACACTTGCATGCGGAGGAGCGATCCACTGTGCCTAGTCTACGTGGCCAAAAAGATCCCGTGAGTGGAAGGCTGCCCATTCTCAAACGATCCACTCACGGGATTCTCTGTGGCTATGTGCCATGTTTATTAGTGTTATATGGTCGCAGAAGATCCCGTGAGTGGATCGAGTGGGCTGCCTATTCAAAAGCGATCCACTCAGATTTTCTGTGGCTACGTGTGCCCATATATAGCTACACAAATAAATTATATAGAAAATCTGAAGATTTAACACTTGTCCGGCATGTTTAGGCGGTGCTGTGTGGGAGGCGCAAAAAAAAAAAAAACGCCGAACAAGTGTCCGGCACCCTCAAAAAGAGCCTCCAATGGAGGTGTGCCGGACACAATTTAGGCACTCCCCGTGGAGATGCTCTCAGGAAAACTGTCAAGATATTAAAATGATAGAATCTAGCATTTTTCTGCTTTTAGTTCTAGTAAGAAATGTAAGCCAGCCATGATTGTTCGCATGAACTTATACATGCAAGTAGCAATGGAGAGGCTGAGTTTTTAAACCAGAATAGGCCCAAAACTGAGATATATATCCCCTGTTACTTAATGTATGATGACTTGGACATTTGCAGTTTGCACTGTAATATATTTAGGATCACAAAATCACCTTTAGTTACATTGTAGCTGATCTTCCTTACTATGTTCTCAACCACAATATAGACAGGCATGCTTGGAAGATAAAAGTTTCTTCCATTTTGTTGTTGTGTGCGCCTGTACACTTTTCACGATACATAGGGACGTGGTTAATTTCATGTATAATTGATATAAACTTGTTGACTTCAATCCTGCAATCTTGAGAAAATACATGCAAGGGGTGTCAATTCCATATGAACATATGTCTTAGAATACATCTCTACTTTTGTTTAACATGAAATATTCTCTCCTTGTAAATGAGGACTTCTCTTTACCCTTTTGTCAAAATGGTCTTACCTCCTGGTTGCTGATAACTTCAGATTGTCACTTTCCAATGGCAGAAACCCTGTTCCTAGCTTCTTTTGTGCTTCATTTGTTCAACAAAATTTAAATTAGACTACTGAGTTTTTATTTTTTGACGGGTAAAGGCCGGTTTAGGGTATGCAGGTTCCAACTTATGGACATGGTTTTTAAGACGTCCGCCTTAGGACGCTTAGGCAATGAGGTGCCTGGGCAGCGCCTTGGAAATTTGCCCGTTTTAGGCGCTTAGGCGTCAGAGCAGGGGTAGAACGCCTGACCGCCTTAAAAACCATGCTTATGGAATATGGATACATAGGTTATGGTTTTGTGGATTAGGACCATGGTGCAGTACACAGCAATTTTCAGCAAGCTCGAGATAAGCATATCGGTGCCCATTTTTTAATTTCACATAGTCGATCTAGCCCATACACACGATGCATGCACTCATGCTTGACACGAAGCCACACAACCCATGCACACACACATGGCATTAAAACACCTTTCAGGTATCTTATTAGATACAACAATCACAAGTTTTCTCCATTTCAGTAATCTTCAAGTTTATTCAAATCCCAATAATGTTGTTCATCGGCTAGTAACATATGGTCATTTCCACCAAGCACTATCTGGTGTCAGCTTTGATTCTCCTGCATAAGTTTTAGGAGAAGTGGAAGGTATGATGGAAGACATGGTATATTCTCATGCTTGATAAAATTTAGTCCAGGCAGAAAAACGGCAGAGATTGTTTCCATACATAGCTTCATTATGTGCTCTCAATGCCATTAAATGAGGTTTTGCCTTTTCGTTTCATTGCGTGATCTTGTTATTTATATCTGTAAAAAATCAACCTAGAGGGACTAGCTCATGTGTTTTTTGTTCATTCAAGAAGAAACAATCAAGGCACACAACCAGACGTACCACTGGCAAACTGGTTGACGCCCAGTTCTTTCGATCTTGTTGTTTGTTAGTTTCGCCTGTAAGTGATATTAGTCAAGAGATGGGCTGGGCATACATTTCTGCTTTGCTACTTTATTAGCCAAGTGATGTTTCTTTCACTGTTGGCATGTTTAGAGTGAACTCTGTTGTTCGTAAGCATTCTTATTCATTATTTGACATGTGTCATCTACATGAACAGTCATTAGTACTAAATGGTGCAGCATCCAGGTGAAAGTTATTAAAACCTCATGATACTCTGTTTTGGCTGGTGCATTTTTTCTTTCGGTTGTTCATCATCGCGAATTTGCTAATTGTCACTGTGAAGTAATGTGGACCAGCTATTCCATTCTAGAGTTGAGGATTTATTTTTGTAACATATCTTTTGTCAACTTTGAAAGGTATATGCATTTTTTTTGGCCTAGTTATGGTTTACAGTAGCATTTAATTTGTGCATTTTGTGATCATACTTGAAGATCTGCAAATAATCCCGTAAGAAATTAATACTAATAGTTTTCCAACGGTCATTTTCCCTTTTCTTGTTGGACAGCATCTACACATTGATTGAGACAAAGTGAGAGACTGCTATATTGATCAGGATACTTGCAATATATTGTTTCATTTTTTCATTGAAAATCTTATGTTGAGAAGAGCAAATTACGTTTTTTAGTGAAGCCGGGAGTTGGGCGTTGACCAGTTGACTAGTCGCTCACGGTCGGCTGCGCGTTCGAGCCTTGGGCTCCGAGGGTGTGTGCCTAGGTTGTTTCTTTTGGAAAAGAGCGCCACGGGGGCTTGTCCTTGTTGGTCGAGTTTTTAGTTTTTAGTGAAGCATATATTTATTATTTCTAGTGGAAACTATTTAACTCCGTTGGAAAAGCCATGTTAAGTATATGTTTAAAGGATAATATGGCCCATGCGGCTCATATAGTCTAGGATTGGCCGTTGTGGCCATAACTTTGTTGCATATAAAAAGATGTTTGCTATTGGCAATTTGGAAGGATATGCAGTGTTGTGCATAGATCTATTCTTAACGAGAAAAAGTAGGTTTTGTAAAATTGAGTTCGAGAAGCATGTGCATCAGTGCAAGTGTATCTTATTTTCATGAGAGTGAAGGGTTGGAAGGATAATACATGATAGCTGGACACTGGAGCTCTGGGGTCTTGCATGCTGTTTACTGCATGTTTTATGCACGTCAATAGTTCAGTTCTCTTGTTTACGGAGTACCTGATATTGCTATTGTATGATTTAAGTGTACATTTGCAACTTTACATGAAAACTCAATGTTAGTATGATCTTATCTGGTAGAGTTTACCTCTTCTATCTGTGGCATTCTACATTTAAAACTAACTTTTGGCTGAAAAAGTGAACAGCGGGCAGAAAATACTGGAAAGTTTCTCATGTGTTCTCATTTTAGATTGTTTAATTTAATTAGACTGCTTCACAGGATATATTCACTAGCTTTAAAAAGTTGCAATTGCATATTTTAAGCAACAGGACTGTGCACATTTGTCATTATTGTAACTGGTTATCTAAACCCAACAGGCAAAAGCAGTGAAAAGAAAATTCTTTCTTCATTCTTGGTGGCTCTGGCTCCTTATATTACATTTCTGATACCCGAAGCATTCACTTTTTTGTAGTGGTTTTGTTCCACATCATTATGATAGATCATATAAATATGATTATCGTACTCCTTGTTTGATCAATACAAGTTACGGCGATGAGTACTGTGTTGCTGCATCTTCCTGTTTTCTCAAAGAGACATATGCCTTGTAGTTTGTAGCGAGCTTTTCCGTTCTGGACTCCTGATCCATGAAGACCATGGTTTTCTAGTCTCTTTACCCTCTGAAGAACCAACAAATTCTGTGTCTTTTTATACTACAGTGGAAATGTATAAAGCCACAGCAGCATATAGGGACTCTTACTACTATCATTGTTATCTTCACTATTATATTATATTGTTATTTATTATTATGATATGATCTTTTTTGTACGGACACATTTATAATTAGATTTTGTGAATTTAATGATTTTTCAAATTAAAAAAAATTCAAAAGTTTCATTGTATCTAGTGCTATTTTGTTAAACTTATCAGCAGCATTTAGGCTACAAAGTNGGTCCTTAGTAATATGGTCTTATACATGTTGTCCTTTTTCCAAATACCAAAATGAGTACTCAAGCGTTTGGATTGCTTCCATTCGAGATTTTTTTTGGCAAGGGGACAACGAGAAAAAGAAATATAGGCTGGCTAAATGGAGTGTACTTTGTCGACCAAAGGACCAGGGGGGCCTACGTATCCAAGACCTAGAGGCAAAAAACACCGCACTACTTAGTAAGTGGCTTTTCAAGCTTAACTGAGGACGGGGTGTGGCAACAACTCCTGATGAAGAAATATGCGGGCTCAAAAACTGTATCCCAGTTGACGTGGAAACCTGGGGATTCACATTTTTTGACAGGTCTAATGTCGGTAAAGAATAAAAATTTTCGATATGGATCGTTACGTATAAAAGATGGGTCGGAGATACGGTTCTAGGAGGATTCATGGCTGGGAAATGCACCTCTTCGAGAACAATATCCAACATTATACAATATTGCACGTAACAAGAGTGACTCGATAGCACAGGTGTTGGTTCTTCCCCACCAAACGTGTCTTTTAGACGGGATCTACTTGGATTAAGACTGGCCTCATGGCAAGCTCTTCAGGAGCGCTTGGTCGACATCCATCTGATACCAGAACGGGATGAATTCCGATGGAATTTACTCAACAATGGTAATTTCTCAGTGGGGTCTATGTATAATGCACTTGTACATTCGGATATGCCAGCAATAAACAATAAACACCTCTAGAAAATGAAGGTGTCATTGAAAATTAAAATCTTTACTTGGTACCTTCGCAGAGGGGTGGTTCTAACTAAGGATAACCTGTCAAAACGTAACTGGCAAGAAAGTACAAAATGTGTGTTTTATCATCATGATGAGAATATTAAGCATTTGTTATTTAAATGTCACTTTGCGCGCTTTATATGGTCTGCTATCCAAGTGGCTTCGAACCTATATCCACCTAGCTCTGTTGCTAATATTTTTGGCAACTGGTTGCATGGTTTAGATCACACGTTTAGAAAACATATTTAGGTGGGAGCGATCGCTTTATTATGGTCGCTTTGGCTATGTAGAAATGACAGAGTTTTCAACGCTAAATTGTCTTCTCCTATGCAGGTGATCTTCCGTTGTGCTCATTATCTCCGGGAGTGGTCTATTCTTCAGAGTCCAGTACACCGAGATCTGTTTATGGAGGTTTGCTTGCGGTTGGAGCAAGTGGCGAGAGATGTTTTTATCCGGCATGGGTGGCAGCATAATCTGCATATAGGACCACCATCATCATCAACAACACCATAGGATTACGTTTTTGTCGCATGTGACACTTGTTTTTCCTATGAGTCTTTTCCCTCCCTCTTAGATGCTTTTTTCCGACCCCTTCCTCTTTTGACTGTGTGCATCTTAGATATGCAGAGGCTGGGTGTGGGCATTTCTGGTTTGTATCACCTTGATGTAAACTGGTTAAAGTCTAATAAAGCGCTCTTTATCGAAAAAAGAAAGCAAGAGAGGATGGATGAGGAATAGGCTTCACGGAGGTAGAGATGACCGTTTCAAGGGTGGAATGTATACCTGTATATTCATGCTATGCCCCAAGCCGTACAATACTCTTTTTATCCGAAGGGGAAATTCAAATGTCTGTAGCTTGTGACCTTGTGTGCATGCTGCATTTTTTTTTTTTTTTTGAACAAAGCAAGGCACCGGAGGTGCCAATTTCATTCCATCTCAGCTACACAAGGCAGCAGTCAGTACATAGTCCTGAGATACAAGATTTTTCAAAGTTGAAATTGCAGGACAGATATCTGAGCTATGGGATGGGTTTAAACATGTAAACATAGGCTGACTTAGGCAATGTCTGGAGACCTGTTGGGCACAGTCATGAGCTACACCATTTTGTTCTCGACTAATGTGGAACACCTGTGAAGACAATCTGCTTGTGGCAGTGAAGAAATCTGCCATGATGAACCTTGTGTCCCATTGGAGTAGTGGATGGTCCAGACTTCTGCTTGCCGCTGTCTTCGCTAGCACCTGATTGTCAATTAAAAATGTTGGGCTATCTATTTGTACGAGTTCCGAGATCTGCCCTGCCAGTAGTAGCGCTTTTGCCTCGGCTTGTAGAATTGATGACGCCTGGGGTGCTAGAGCATGTATCTTGATCGAGAATTGCTTCTCATTTACTTGAAATTGAAGAAATACACCAAGACCTGTTGCAATAGCTGGAGTAGTACTTGGGGGAGTCGTTCTTTTGTAGGAGGCATCTGAGAAGATTTTTGCGCCTTGGATCAATATTTCTGACGATAGTGTTTCCCCTTGCTTCAGTGTTTGCCATCTAGGCAGATCCTGCAAAATTTTTGTAACCTGCACAGAAGAATTAGTGATCTTACATAATTCTAGATTATTCTGCAGGGCTTGTGCATGCTGCATGAGGCTCTTTTTACGTTTTAAAAGATATTTGGCCTGCAGCATTTAGTCAAACAATATACTACCTCCGACCGGAAATAATTGCCGTGGAAATACTACTTTACAAATGGCTACACAGCTCACGACGACCATTACTGATCGGAGGGAGTAATTATTGTGCCCGCTACAAAAGGTATAAGTCACGCTAGTAGTACTCATAGTATTTTAAACTTCGACAGATACTTGAACAACGATGTATTTCAAAATCCGACTGCTGTTTCGTTGCTCCCTAAGAGTGGCCAATTCTCTATATAACTGAACTTCCATAGTTACATACTTACATGACACTGCACAACTTGCAGAAAAAAAATCCTGAGAATGGTTTCTATGGTCGTAGAAAAGAATGCTCCTTGTCCTCTCCAAAGAGAAAATAATGAGTAATTGAGTCGTTGATCCGCACTGAGCCGTTAACAATCATCAGGATACGTGAAGGCAACATCTTCTCGGAGTGTCAATAAACTCTTTGTCAGAAAAATATGAATATTTGCAGACAGTTTGCATCATAAATCTTCTCAAAGTTCAGCTGGGTCTGTCCTCTCCAGCACAAAGATGTTTGCCTTGTCATCTCTACCGATCCGTAGAGATTCATCAACATATCTAATAAAAAAATTGAGGAAGACACAGAATTCTTCTGCTAGCTAGATGTAAAAGAAGAAGAATAGCAAAAAAAACAAATAAGTGTAGCAATAGCCGTCTTTGGTGCCAAAAGGATACGTTATCTCGAGCCAACCTTCCGGGTTGAATATAGCAAGGAGCATGTCGTAGTTCTTCTGGAAGATATTCATCAGCTGCATAACCCAATGTGTCAAACGATCAACATAAATATTAGATAAGTGGAAGTCTAGGGTATCATTCTTGTCCCACAAATAAACATAGTGCAAGTTATCATTCTTGTTCCAACATGTTCGAGGGGAAAAAATCTTGTCCCTAAATAAGACGTAGTGTCTCCCTCCAAGTCTTTGTGAAATATTTCTGGTAATCGTCCTTGAATTTTAACACTTTCTAGGAAAATGTTGTACACCCATGAATTTGACTCTCCAAGTTGTCTCTAGAGTTCAGGAGCATTCCATTAACATTTACATGATTTTCCCAGTTTGCAGTGAATATGATAAACTTAGTACTTCCTCTGTCTTTGTATACAATGACACAACCAAAATCAATTTTTCTACAAGTACAAGGCCACTATCTCTCCTCAACAAGAATTGATTTTGTTTCTTCCTCGCCCAATGGTGCTTACTAATGCGAACGTTGCATGCAGCCGATGAAAAAGAGACACCGCATGTGACATGTTCAATTAATCCGGGACACCGTGGGTTTTCCAAACAATTAATAACGCATTGGTTGGTTTTTTTTTTTTTTTTTTTGCTTCCTTGTTATCTAGAAAATGAGATAGTCGCCTTATATACATAGACTATGCTAAAATAGAGATCAATACTTTTACCTGGTTTGGGGTGATTGTTGAACTCTCAAGCTTGATACCCACTCTCTGAAACAAGACACTACAAGCTGTGAGAAAAATTCAGGCTTTCAGCAGTTTGCAGTCAGACACTGGAAATTTTAAACATCAGAAATGGCAAAATGGAAGTTCTTACCGTTTTTGTAGTGACATTGTATGATGCTTCAATAGCAAGTTGGCCCGAAAATATCTTCAGTGCTCTTGCGTTGAACTTTATGACATTCACCGCCTTTTCCTTTGGGTGTACAGAAGTGACGCTAAATCTCCATTTACTTAAAGATATACCAACAATCAAAACTTACTTGGTTGGCAAGTAGGATCTTTATAATAACACTCAGTTTCAAGAACTCCTTATTATACAGTTAAAGGACAAATTCGATATGTTTGCCATTGTGTATGAATCCTAATCTCACTACATTTCAATGTTGGCATACAGGATTAATCACCTAACATTTCGTTCTACTCTGCACAGGTCCCAACATTGGAAATGTTCAGCGGAAGAAACTGGTACCGATGAAGAAAAACACGTATCGGTGGAACTAAAGGCTACAGAAGTACAACAAGACTAGAACAAAGTGAAGAAAAAAGAAATGTAAAATCGGATTGCTGACATTTGATGGGCAACGTTGACTAACCTCTTCGACATCAATTATCTGGAAGAAATCCCCTAGGCTGATGAAATCCCGCAGGCCTAACTTGGTTCTCCTTTTTCCCAGTATCGAAATCGTGCTGTAGATGAGCCTCCAGCATCCGTCCACCTGCTTCCATGGTCGCAACACCCCACCATCAGTAAATTCAAAATGTGCACACATCTCTGACCAAAGCAGCATAAGTATTTCTAACAGAAGGTACCGAGGAGCTACCAAGTCTTGGGTCAGACTGAAGCTCAAGAGCGCGTCAACGCTTCAGTCTACGGTATCCCACCCAGATACGGTGATCTGATCGGAAGGGGGAAGCTTAGCTGAACTAGTGCGAACTTGAAGAATGTTCTGAATCCCGTACCTTGTCCTGGAGTCTGTCGGTGGGATCCGGCGTGGGATTCCGGGACTCCAAGAGCTCCACCAGAGCATGAATCTCCGACCTCTTAGCGGAGGTTGTGCCAAATATTCCCCTGTCGATACCTTTTTTTTTTCCCCGAACAACACAGACATGAGTCAGAGGTCAGTTCAGAACCCAGAGCAACAAATGGCAGCACCAAGCAGCAGGCACACCTTCCAGGGCCTGGTACAGCGCAGCTTTAGCGTCGCCCAGCGTCTCGTAGTGAGCCAGGCTCTGCTCGGGAGGCACCGCCGCGGCCCTCGCCACCAGCACGGCGCCCCGCGGCGGCGGCCGCGGCCGCCTGCGGCACGGCGGGAGCAGCGGTCCGCTTCCCCTCGTAGGGGTCGCAATGCAGTGGCAGTGGTGCGAGGGGGAGAGCAGCGGGACGGCAGGTGCCATGGCAGGCAAGGTGGACGGCGGGTGGACTCAGCTAGCGGGGCCTACTCTTCAGCTGCGCCATGCTCTGGCGCCCATGCGAGAAGTTGATTGGTGGGTCGGAGATAGCCAGCTCTGGCTCTGGCCTGGGAGGATAACGTTGCGGTGGCTTCTTCCATTTCCAAGGAGTGGAGCAGGCCTTGAGCCCGGTCGCGCACTGGTGTTGGGTGCATAGGCGTGTAGGTCCCGCGCTCGGAGGGAAATATAAAAATTCATGGCGTCCATCCGGCTGCTGGAGCCGGATCTCGAGCCTGCAACATGTGCAAACGAAAATCACCGCGATCCGCAATCACCTCAGGCGAAAATCACATGCCCGTCACGGTAATAAAGAGGCCGCTGCACACGATAATCCCAAGAAAAACGTAGTGCTTTCGACACTCACGTACCCAACACACGCTAATACTGACGTTTCAGATCACAGAAACGTTACTCCAGTTCAAAGTTCAACTATCAAATGTATACAGAAGTCCAGAAATATGCATTCCCACTCTCACAAACAATGAAGTAACGCCATAAACTTTATTGCTTTAGTGTGGGTCAACTCAACAATAGTGCCCGAGCAATATGTACCTGACAACTTCAGCTCGAATTCAGAGTTTTCGGTCAGCTGAATCAGACTACATTCAACCGAAGCCCACAGAAAATCTACCGCTCTGTTCAATACAAGTAATTTGCAACGGTATATTAACATGCACATAAGAATCCCAGTCTCTGGCGATTATACAAACAGTAATCTCCCGTACAACAGCACCTGTACCCCCTTTTATCATACAACACCAAAAGAATGGATCAAAATTCATAATACACAACATGAAGGCTAATTACAATGAATGGGAACTAAAGAGCACAAGGAAGATGAACCAAGAAAAGGAAGGAATTTAGGGAAGAGGCCTCTTCAACAAACGAGTGGTCTCTCAGCCTTTAACTCATCGACGCCTTCTAGAGATTACAGGAGAGTTTGTACTTGTTTGCTGCTTTCTAAAACTAGGGGAGGAGACTTGAGCCGGCGGATTACGTGGTGCTGGTGCCTGGTAAGAAGAATAAGCTGAAGGTTTTGAGCCCGTCGGTGCAGGAGCTGACTGAAGAGTTGGCTCCATAAAACATGCTATATTTAGCCGGGTTCTCTCCAGCTCCCCTTGCAGCAGATCGCTACCATATTGCTGAGCAAGCGCCTGGGGAAAACACACAAAAAAGAATTAGTTCTATGTTATCCACTGGAAAAGTAAGTTTTCCCTAAAGAGCGCTTCATTCAACATGATCGAACTTAGTTCAAAGACCACCACAAAACTAATGCCATGTTACCAGATGTACTTGTCATGTATCATAAATTTCTGGACAGGCATGAATGATTTTTTCAAGTTTTTGGAGTACTCACAAGCAAATCATCTGGTGATACTGAAGACCCTTTATCATCTGACGCAGCATCTTCACTGCCACGAGTTGGTCGACGGTTGTGTCAGGATTCTCCAAGGCTTCGGCCACAGTTTCACAGGCCTTCTCCAACAAGCTCTCTTGCAAGGATTTCAGAGCTTGTTGTGCCTCAGTTGAGAAGAATGTGTTTAACACAGTTTCAAAATACTCGAGCTGCAAGCATGTAGCAAGGAGAACAATGCTTAGTTGAACCATTGCATAGTTAAAGCTCAAGAAGAATCCTACTGTATAAGCAAAAGTAACTACATAACAACCTCAAGCATGATCTGACAAAAACCATTTGCATCCAACATTCTTAGTTCGTTGGCCTTATTCTCATAGAAAAGACTAAGAAAGATGTCGATCAAGCCCTCGACCAAAATTTTCATTGTCTTCTCTAACAAAGGCCTAGCACCCGAGTACACCTGAACCAGCGACAAAGTTAAAACTGCCTAAAGAGAAACAAATTGAGATGGAAATAATGCAGACTTATCCATGCATCTTACTTCACTGTATAGATTATGAGTCAAATAACACTCATAAGAAGCAGATATGATATGGATGCGGTAAACAGGCTATACTGACAGCAGAAATCCCCAATGATGGGGTTTCTGAAAACAAGTGGCCCTAGAGTTTTCAATAGGCGTTTCTTTAGCTCAATTCCTAACAAACGACCTCCACGAAATTTTAACTTTGAATGAAATAGTGCTTTGGGTCGTAGAAGTATATATCATACCATTACTGGAAAACAGCATGTGAGCTACACCTATACCGAGTTATCCAAAAACTTTCCAGTTCCAACCACAGTCCAAGTCCACCTACCACTCCAAATGCCCAGTCTAGTACTTCATAGTGAACACAATACAGACTTGAGTCAACTATTCTGTACTACTTCTCGAAAACATGGGCACACGCAGCTTCCACTAAACACATACTATAACTTTGTGAAAGATGTTTATTTCCTACATTTACCAGCTAACAATAGCAGAACTGCTTGCAGAATAGAAAGCTTAGCAGAAGTCATAAAAACCCATGGGCCTAAAAATAGAAGTTGTTGCCAATTTTAAAGCATGTTATTCCTGAAATACAGTAGTGACACGTGTAAAATGATGAAAAGAAGAACAGAAACTGATGTAAACCTCTGCATGTACGGCTACAAGGATGTGCAGTAAATCAAGAGTTGCATCTCGAATGCCCTGCAAGGACAATGAATCGAATTAGTGTAACAGGACGACTATACTAGACCTGACAAAATGGTAATTTTCGCAAGGCAGCAAAACATTACGACAACTTCAGCTATCACATACAGATACAGTTCATAACCAGCACAAAGTGTAGCCACAACATATATTGTTTTGACTGTTCTTGCAGTAAATAGGAAGATGCTAGATGTTCTAAACAAGACCTGTTCATAGCCGGTTACTGGCGGGTTGGATGAAAACACAACCCAGCCCATCCCTCGCCATTGCAGTCGGGTTGGGCCACACGGTTTAGACGGGTTTGATTGTCTACTGCAAGCAAGCAACAGAACCTAATGGAGGAGGCAATAGCAAAGGAGCACACTGGTGATGACGAAGATGATGAAGGTGAGAATATAGAAAGGAATGACAAAGTGGGATATTATATGGAAGTTGATGGCAATGATTAATTAAGAGGAAAATGGCACCCATAAGATTTCAAACATGTGATTTGCAACTCGGAGTGGTGCTACCTTTGGAATTGGACAACACCTATAAAAAACTGAAGTGAATGGGGCCTCGTAAGAATTATTAGATGTGAATTGGACTATCTAGAAGCAGTCTATCTCATTCGGCAGCACCAAAAGGCAAGGAAAAATGATCGTCCTGAAGCAAGGGGTGCTCTGCAAGGAGGTCACTAGCGAGAAGCCTTATCCGGCAAAGCCGTGAAGGAAGCAGCACTGCATTGGCCCAGAATCACAGAGAGGTAACTGCCAGTGGGAAACAAGCCACTACCTCATCCGGTACCGATGTTCTGTGAATCTGTTATGCCTCCACTACTAGCCTGCTGGCACCTGCCCTCTCACCACAATTAAACCATAACACCATGACAACACCGACAAGGAGTGCTTCTCTCGTTGATCCCCCACCTCTTAGGTTTTTGGTACTTCTCCCCCGCAAGATCCCACCGCCGCCCGTTTGCCCACCAAAACACTTGATAAGGAGCAGGGAAACAACTCTCTTCCAGAGGGTGAGCAGTAGAAAGCTGCCTCAGCACTGAGAGGTTGATGTGCAGAAGTGGTCGCCTTTCTGATCTGGAAGAGGCAATGCTCGCTTGTCTCCACTTCTAACGAAGAGCAGGCACTCGAGAGATAAAACCTGAGAGCGGGGACGGGAACTACAGTTTAACGGCAACCTGGCGCGTGACCCGTGCAAAGCAGTTCAGTCTGGTTTGGCACATAGATTTGAGTGGGTTGGACTTAACAATGATTTTGAACTGCGTCTCATGGCAGAAACTCTAGCAGTAACATGCAATTGGCGATTTGAAAAAGAAGTGATAGGTAACTACGATATAATCGATAAGACTTGCCAATTTGCCATCCTTAATATTGCATACCTTTACTGCTGGTGCTGCTCCCCAATGCATTCCCGAATCCAAGAGATAGTTTTGTGCAGCATTTCTGATCAAGTTTGACTAACCAAAACAAGATAAAATATCATGGTGAGTAGAGCAAAGGCACACAATGTAATACGCACATAAATACTCAAAATCTTATTAACCCAGAAAACAAGTTTCCAATTTCAAGCCTGATCTAGTTAGTTTCCGAACACAAGGCTTATTCCAAATTAATGACTATTAACTAGAAAGCCAGCACAATAACCACGGCTTTTAATCAAATTACTGCTACTACATATCAAAATGAAAATATTTCTAGTTGGCATTGTTAGCTTAGCTCTTCTGAGATTATACCACTGTTGATGGATGACACTATATCTGGTGTTACCGTTACAAATCTTCAGGCGGCAAAATAACACATATAAACATATGCACAACAATATGAAAGGAATAAATAGTGTGGTCATAATAAATATGTTGGATCATTTTTCTTCCATGGATCATCATAACCTGGTTAATCAACACCAAGTCCTGAATTGTCTGACATACCATTGCAAAAGTATACTGGTCCAGGACTTTATCTTCTAGTCCGGAGAAAGATGCCGTCAGATCTCGCATATCAGCACTACGTTCATCATTATCCCTGTGAGAGAGGAATTGCCATTCATGAAGTAGATGTATCTTGAGAATTGCTTCTAAAATAAGTAAATAAGATTTTTGTTTCTGACTATTGGTAAATAAGTAAATAAGATTTTCATGCAACTATTCAGTTCTTACAAATAATATTAGATGGAGAACAGATACAGGATTTTCTTATAAGGATGGTATCCTACACAAAAGAGAGGCTGGAAAGTGGATGCAGCAAGGTGCAAAGTGTAGCACATCCATAGGATCACACTAAGGGAAATGATCTTCTCAGCTTAGCTACGCCGAACTCTTCAAGACAAACTTGTAGCTGACCAGTCACCCGACATCGCCATCTGATTGACAGCCCTTACTGGCAACTGGAACTACCCCTTGAGCACGCAAACTACGCCTACAGTCAAGAACCTGCCCAGGGAGGCCACTTGAGTATACCTTTACCCAAAGAATTGCTCTCTTCTAGTCCACATGTCCATTTCAGTCAATAGGCACATTTTTCATTCTCTTTCAATTCAAGATGCTGAAATTGAAATGGTTCTAATTGAGATGTATATATTAGAAATTCAGTTAGATACTGTAGGTTCTAACTGAGATTTATGTAAACCTTTAGATACGTAGGAGTAGGACTCCTTGATGATACCATAAATATTTCTTGAAAATTTAAGCTTTGTGTTCAGTTCGAGATTGATCAGTTCCAAAATTACATTCTAGTGACTAACATACGTGATTGAAAGCCAATCAGGAGACAACCAGTCCGAATAATGTACAACGGGCAATCCCAGCCAAGCAAAATAAGGATAGCCCAAAGCCCACGAATTCTACGCTCAAAAATCTGCTGAAGATATGTACAGGGCTAACTAAAGACCTAAAACAAATCCACTGAGGAGCAAGATCTGAAACATCTGTTAACGTGGTAATCATGAGAAATTTGTAACGACCGAGGTACAAGTACTAAGTGAACTAAATTGTACCACAGAAACATAGAGATATAACTTAGGATCAATGAATGAAACATGTGACCAAAGGGACACAATGGACCCATGGCTGGCAGCTATGATGAGCTTGCCCCGGCAACCTTGACTAGAACAGAGGTGAGGGCAACCTCGAGCATCTCCAGAAGGCAGCATTAATAGAGAAAAGGGCAGTAACCTCTAGCCCTATCCCAGCCACAAAAATCCAGTTATGGATCTGCACTGGGGAGCAATTCTATTTGTATGGCGGCCAGAGGAAACACTAGCTAGTTCAGTGTCCAGACTTGATACAGTACAGGTTATTCAGCCTACTCAAAGGGAAGCTCGGACCCAGTATGAAAATCACTTCAGGCTACAAACTGGAGCTTGATTACAGCTGAAATGCAAGCCCAGCCAAAGAGCCTGGGCTCAGGCCGGACCACCAGGTTAAGGATGCAAGTGGACAGTCCAGCAGGCGCGGCGGACTGTCCGTGTCCGCTAAGATCACCAAATTTAAGCGTTAATTCAGCTGGACTCATGCATGGCTAATCCACAATCCGAAAACAAACAGCCGGGTGCGCTAATCCAACTAGATCCTGGCGGACGTCCGCCTGCATGCCTACACCAGGTCAGACTTCCCATGAACAGGTAGTTGCACCCAAAGTCTACTTTGCATAAGATACCAACCCTTCTCTAAAAAGAAGATAAGTGTACTTCAACAATGCTACCAGAAAATATGAGAAGTTGGTCCGGTACCTGACTGGCGACCAAATGTGCCTATATTTTGTATACAGTTCATCTGAAAGTTCAGCTTTACAATATCCAATGTTACTCAATACAACCAACAGCTTCTTGTGCAAGTCTCCATCCATGCTAGCAGATGTTTCTCCGTCAGTACCATTTATATACCCATTTTGGACATGATTATTATTTGATCTACTCTGAGCTAGCTCCCCTCCAAATGTCCCCAGATAACCTGATACAAATACATACATTGTAAATAAAGAAAAAATGTGATTGCGGTGATTAGATACAATCTCAGAATCTAAAAAAGGACTACAATAAATAAACTCCATACCTGCAAAATCACGAAAAGAATTTAGAAATGCAAGTCTAACAGATTCATGGATTTCCTGAAGTTGTTGAGAAATGTCATACTTAGCAGTCTCATTCCTCAGATTAAAGATCATTCTGAAATAAACAACATAGATCAGGATGCAGCACAATACTGTTACAAGTGAAGGCTGCAGATGTGTAGCTGTGCATGCAAAAAAAAAAATAGCCTTCGTATTAATGTAGAAAAAAAAGGAGTTGTCAGTAAGGAAATAAGCCTTCAGGTGCAAACATAACAAAAGGGCCAACTAGAAAGAACTATACACCCGAAAAGAAACTATGTGCCCTTCACATGGCTCCGAAATAAAGCATAATTGCACATCAAAACAAACAAATTGATACAGTACAGTGTTAAACAGAAATACAGAAACAGGCTTACAGTTCAATCCGGTCCATTGCTGAAATTGTGATTTCACGGAACTCCAAAGGCAGGCATGAAATTGCATACAGAGACTTGTTTCTCTCAAGGGTGGACAAAGTAACCCAAGTCTCATATTTTGATACTTCCTTTGTCGTACCCCGCATCCAAGAACAAAGCCGCAGAATGTAAAGCTTTGTCATTTCAAAATGAAGAGCATGCAACATTTGAACTGGCACAATTGTTAAACATGTTCAGGATACAAGAAAAAATTCTGGGTATATGCAGCTTTAGACAATGTCAATAACTATACCCGCAGTTGGAGATGAATCCTTTCCTTCAAGTGTCTGACAAGCCTTAGCTATTTCTTTTATAGTGTCACCCATATATGGACGAAGAATATTACATTCCTCAAAATCACGAAATGTACTCTGAACCTGTTAGTATCAAAGCACGTTTAATGGCAATTACAAATACAATCAGACATTAACTGCAAAGTGTCATGGTTAATGGTCAAATTTGACAACTATGCAGCAAGAACTGTACCTTGGTGTCAAAAGCAGACACGGTAGCATGAACCATACTACCAACTTCATCAAGACTATGGTTCGTGTACTTTGCCTCCACACCTTTATCATCGGTTTTATTTGCACCAGATTTTGCATTCGTATCAGAATCAGCAAGTACATTCCCAGCAGCTGCCTGTAAGGAATAAGTCAAAATCCGTGTAATTATTCTTTAGGCATAAACAAGTATAAAATACCTATTTTAGCTTCGGGAAACAATGTGAAGAAGGCACTTTAATGTGACAATGTGAAGCAAGCATCATAGTTTCACACTGACATTATCAGAGCAATTTACATAAAACAGTATACACTTTTGAATTTGAGTTAAACTACAAAACAAATGTACCATGCTTTTTAAAATTTCATGTGACAATGTGAAGCAGGCATCAGACTTTCATGTGACAACGCGGCAAGCATCAGATTTCCACTCACATTATCAGAGCAATATACATAAAGCAATGTACAATTTTAAATTCGAGTTAAACTACAAACAGGGATATGGAAGGGAGAACAATATGCTTGCAGCAAGCCCTAATGTAAAGCTGGCAAACATCAAAAGCCGTTTACTTACAACAATATAGTCAAGGTGAATCATTTCTTCACTACTCCATACCTTTGCAAATTTTCCACTGAAGACAGATAAAGCTAATCTCCAGAATGCTGGAACATGCTGGATAAGTACAGCAGTTAACCTGCGAATGTAGGTTGTCCTTAAACTATCAGCCTCTTCAGCCATGAAGTTTGATGACGACTGATCGTCATGAAAAGAATCACCAGAATCGACTTCCAACTACACAAACAAAACGACACGCGCCACGTCGTTAACAAAAACTAAAGCCATGAATAATATGGAAATGCCATCAGAAGAATGACCAGACACATGTCATGCTGAACAACAGAAAGTAGGACACTCACTGATTTATTCGATTCTTGTTGCAACTCCCTCCATTTCGAATCAGATAGCATTTTTTCACGAATTTTATTTTGCAAAACCTCCATTCGTGCTTCATGATCTACGGTGCACTTCTCAAACAATCCAAGAATCCTTCCATTCTGATGGAAAATATTGACAAATAAACTGAGAATACGGATAGGAAAGAGAACATGGATGATTTAATAGGAAAATGGCGACCAGGTTATAGCACAAAGATTTTGGTCAAGGGTGGTAACCTGAATATTAAGATAATGCCACACTGGATCAGTCTCGGGTTCCAACTCCAACAATAACCGGACAATGTTCTCAAGCTGAAAGTTGTGAACAAAATCGGTAAGATAATAGAAACAAATCATCAGATAACTTGGATTCACAAATGGTATAATTACTATTGGTAATCAAAATAGAGCCAGCTGCATCCACAGTTATCCACTATCTTACAAAATTACCACACTATCTGGTCAAGCTCACAAGTTTAAGCCATCTTTTACTGTCAACAGAGCTATCGAGTTTCAAGATATCGCAAACAGTTAATATTACATGCAGTATACTAACCTCAGCCAGATCAAGATGAGGATCTTCCATTGACTTATAAAGCATTCCCCTGAATTCATGCATTACCTTCTCCACTTCCTCCAGTACACGTTTCAGTATTCCAACCTGCAAGTTGGTCACTGTAAAACCGTATAATAAACATATAAAATGTACTGAAACTACAGTTGGTTGTGGCATGTAGTGCCTAACAATGAGGGAAAGCACCACAAAAAACAATGGCGAATTTGAAAAAAAAACATAATATTATTTCCAGCCAAGAAGTTCCCATATGACATAGGTGCTCTTGGGTGAGTGGGTCCTCATTCGTCAGGTCTTTGAGTGCCTATCATACCACATGATTGGTACACTAGGCTGATAGATGCTTTACTTTCAGGATCTGGCACCTGCGCCCAACTCGGTCTGCCAGTCAATTTTGGCTCTACATCCGGTCGTATGTGGTATGTTCATGATTCGTACAAATGGAAGGCATCACGTACGTTAACCCTCGTTACTTCAGCATACATCAAGCAATACAGAGAATACAAAATCAAGTTATCAACTCACTTAGGAGTAAATATTTATGAAAATTAACATATCAGCTCTAAGAGCTTTGTGTGAATCAACCAAGCTCTGCTATTACAAAAAATTAACATTGCAGCTGTGAAAATGGATATGAATAAATATTTGAAATACAACAACACTGGGACTTTAAAAAATTAAATTATATGGCGCACACGAGCTGAGTGATGCATGGACTGCATCACCAACATGGGCCAGCATGTAAAAAAATGATCAAACCTAAAGACCTTTCTATCTCATTTCAATGCAGTTTGTAAGACATGAGATCCTTGAAAACTAAAAATTCCAACGTAGACTGTCTCGTGCTTTGATCCAGTACACTTGGTACCAAATTACGGTACAACAGTCATTTTACTAGGGAACTACGGGAGCAATTTCTCACTATGGGATTTTGCATGGTCCCAAAAACAACTGAAAATAAATCAACGGTAACAGCAATGTCAATACAACCCAACCAAAGACCTAATAAACCACTGGCAAGTAGATGTCACTGACAATGATAGTGGGGTGCGGCTATGACCAGTAAGCATGTATACCCTGCCCATCCCCAGGACTATAATTGTTTGTATAAAATATGCAGATAAGATAAATTAAGAAATTGGCATACATGAGAAGGAAGAACAATTGATTTTGCTTTCTGGTACTCTCTGACAGCTAGATCATACTCTCCTTTCCTAATGTTGCCACGAATTGCACTTGGCAGGTTAAATAATGTCCGGAATCTCTGAAGCATTCCTTGAACAGATCTGATCTTCTCAGCTTGGGCCTGTGCAAGACGGTATACTTTAGTGCACTCAATAAGGAATTTTACAGAGATGCCAATCAAGATGAATGAAAAATAGTTCTAGAGAAAACTTAGTGGTATACCTGCCTCTCGAATAGAGGCTCGAATGCACGATTTGCCACGCCGCTAATTCTTTGAGTGACTGAATACAGGTGAGTAGTACCTGCACCTTCAGGGTCGTCTTCTATCTGTCTCAGTTTCGACTCAATATCTACAGAACAAATGGTATATCACAAAGCGATACATTGTACAGAATTTCAATACCCTTAACATGTAGCTGCAGTAAGAAAGAACAACAACTAAAATAATACCATCGATTGTAGTTTTGCATGAGACAAAACAATCAAAGTTCTCCTTGACTAATTGTTTTTTCTGTTGTGTTCTCCCTTTAAGATCAGTTTTCAAGGTAAGAGCACCAGACTCTAAATCAGCGGCACTTGTATCTTTGTGGACCCACGAAAGAAAAACCTTGGGATCAAAATTTGGAGAAGAGTATATAACTTTTTCTGCAAATGCACAAACAAGTAGAGCTTTTATTAAACAAGAACAATCGAAGAGAAAAATATTCCATATGACGAACAGGCATACCTCGCATACTGGGATCCAAACCCTGAGACTTCTCCCTTGAAACTGGAGAACTTACTGAAGCATCAGTGATTAGTCGCAGGGACTTATTATCCATGATGCTGGTGGGAAATAAACATTACTCGATCATGAAAGGGCAGTAGCCATAGAAAAATAGAAATAAACAGAGATTGATTATTTTAACTCCCTGTACTACATATGTAGCATATGACCCATACCCTGCACAGTACAACACTGCCAATGTTTTATAAGTTAATACTAGTTGTTATCCAAATAGCAACACATCGCTAAGACCATCTTCATTATTTTAATAAGGTTCGTGGCATGTTATGTTTTATTATTCCCGTAAAATGAAGGGCCTGTTTGGCAAGGCTTCTAGTTTAGCTTCTACAGCCAGATGCTGAACTCAGGCCAAAGACCCTACTTCTCTACTTGAATTTTGGAGAAACAGAAGCTGCCTCAAAAAATACACTATAAGATGATCCCTCCTAGCTTCTCTAGTATTTTCCAAAATTATCCTGCCCACCACCTTAAGTTAACTTATGGACTTCTCCAGAATTTACTTTACGAAATATTTTTCATGTGTGATATGGTCAAGGAGCACTGAAATTAAAATACGGTATTGAGCAATTTTTTGACGACCCAGATAGTTACCCGAGGCCTAATGGATCCAAAACCTCCACTCCTTTAGGTAAAGTCTGTACACTTGTGAGCACCTTCTGAGCGGCTGCTGTTTTCTGTTCAATTGCTTGAATGTTAGGCGCTGTCCTTGCTTCACGCATTTCCCGAACCCTGCGAGCAAGCTGAACGGAGCAAAGGCTGATGAACATTAGGCCTGACATGTTCGGCATGAGTGTGGAAACACAAAATGGTGCGACAGAGCATAGTAGACTTCCGGTTCAGGGCATTTGATAACTATTATCAAAGAATGCAGATATATGATGATGTACAAGAAGATATTTGAGAGTAAGCTGAGTACAGTGGCTCATTTTAAAATGGACATTCTACTGAGTCGAACTTCAGACACCTCTCAAGAATATTTTATGCAGGAATTATGTGGATTTTCAAATTAAAGAATACCAAATGAACGTTGTTAATCTTGTCCAGCAACCTGTAGATCAAACAACTAGCAGCAATGCACAGTAATCGTAACAGCACACATGCAGTTGCTGTGATGAAACCTAGCCCTGCCTGTGTCACATTAGCAAAGTCGTAAAAGCACTGGCTATAATTCTGTCAATCCCCATGTTCAGCTTCCAATATACTCTGTAATGCCGCAAAACGAACACAGTTCCCCGCACAATTAAATTGGGGTGGGCAAGCTCTAAATGGAACTGAAGTCTAAATCAATTCGCGTGTTCACACCACTAGCTAAATTTCAGCAATCAGACGACGATCCCACCCTGTTTACCCACGCAAGTGTACTTGTTGGCCCGTTGCGTCGGAAACCCGCGAGAGCAACACGATTAACCAACCGAATGATCAGAGCGTACGCTCTCCACGGACGCGACCCCGCCGAGATCAAGATCTCGCCAACTCGTACCTCGGCCTCGTCGACGCGTTTCCAGCTCCTGGGCTCGGCGTCGTCGAGATCACCATCGTCCCGCGACGCAGCCCTCCGGGCGCCGGCGCGCCCGCCCCCGCGGGGCGGCGGTGGCCCGCGCTCGCGGGCGGGGGCGCCGTCCTCGTCGCCGGAGGAAATGGAGAGCAGCTCGACCTCGGAGTCCTCGTCGTCCTCGCCGCCGCGACTGGGCTGGCGCCCCTTCGCGGCACCCCCTCCGCGGGCATTGGCGCCGCGGGAGGAGGTGGCCGGGGGGCGGACGAGGTTGACGACGGGCTTGTTGGCGCCTGCGGGGCGCTGGTGGCTGAGGTCCCGCGCCGCCTGCTCCTGCAGCGCCATCTGGAGGAGCTCGTCCTCGTCGACATCGCTGTCGCTCATGGCCGCGGAGGTGTCGGGGCCTGGATCTGGAGGGGAGGAGGATGAGACGACGAGGAAGTGAGAGGAGAAATTTCGGTCCGGAATTCGACGCTTGGTTGGTCTGTATCTCCACGGGGGCACGGAACGGAGTTTGCTGGACCGAACGGTGGTTCAAACGCCGAAATGCGGAATGGTTCGTCTAGTCCGTGCTTTGGGTGTTGGCTCGAACGTTCGACCTGAACCTGTAGCACTGGCCGTGGCGTACCGGCGAGATGGTGACAAGCCTTTTTTGGACCTACCGCGGCGAACCGGTAGCAGTGGCCGTGGCCGCACAAGGCTAGGCCCGGACCTAAAACTCGAAACTCCCAGGTTAAACGAGTGGTTCGTAACTTGATTTGGCTTGACTTAAACTCGTTATTAAACGAGCCGAATCGAGTTTTGATTTTAGATATTATAAACGAGTCGAGTTAAACGAGTCGAGTCGAGTTTACAAGTACTCGTTTAACTCGGCAAAATGAGTTATTGCCATGACGTCTTTGTCACTGTGCAAAATTATTTATGATTATTGTAGTTTATCGACCACATATTATTTGATGGTATCATTGATTGTTGTGATAATTGTATCATACCTTCTCAAATAATTAGAAACAATTGCATACACAAACTATTATTTTACGTGTTGATATTTTTTCTGAGTTAAACGAGTAACTCGTGAGTTTTGTGAGTCGAGTCGCTATTCTGAACTCGTTAGTTAAACGAGTGAGCCAACCTGACTTGCTGGTTGAACGAGTTTTAACGAGTCTGGCTCGGCTAGAATTCCAGACCTACACAAGGCAGGGGTGAGCAGCTTCGCGAGCATCTTCCTAACCTACGGACCGTCCGAAAAAATGTCTGGCATTTTCATGTCCGCCTCCAACTTTTGTATTCGGATAGAGCGTATGTTTTTGTTGTTCCGCACCTATATTAGTTACATCGACTGATATAATAATTTTGCAATGAGATGTTTGGATAGGTCACTCACCATATTATTCTAAAATCTAAATACATAATTCATGCTTGGTGGTTGTGGTAGACCCTCCACCAATCATAAAAACACATGAATTACACATTTTAAATAGAGTGAAGGGTGTTATATGTCACTAAACTATTTCGAGCGTCTCAAGTAGGTCATGAAACTCTAGAAGTCAGCATTCATGCACAAGAAGTGCAATCGGTGCGTCATCGAGGCCCAGGTTTGGCACTGGTGTTTCTCATTATAGCCGGAATATTCTTCGGTGGGAGACGATGTTCCCGTCGATAGCGAGTGCATGTGGTGACTTCATCAATCTCAAGACCTGACCCGCCGGCTCAGTATCTCGGAGGTGCTCATAGGGGTAGGTGAAAGAACATCTCTTAGTTTTGGTGATATAATAACAACACATTTTGTGGGCTAATCATGTTCGGTAAAGTGTTATGTCAGGTTTTTTAGGTGGTTAGGCCCAGAAGGTGAAAAGATCGAAGACAAGATCGAAGACGGAGAAGAGAATCGCTTTGGAGTGGTTTTCTGCCCTTTAAGGACCGGAAGTTCCGGTGGGCGGAAGTTCCGGCCAAGCGAGAAAACGGCTAAGTCATTTTTGGGATCCCTCGCTGGAGGGGTCCGGGAACTTCTTCCCCCGGAAATTTCCAGTGGCCCGGAAGTTCCGGCGCTAGAAGTTTCCGGTGGAATTTTGGGTAAGTCATTTTGGAGTTTCCTCTCGGGAGGGGTCCCGGAGGTTTTGGGCGGAGATTCTCCCCGAAGATATCCGGCCGACCGGAAGTTCCGGTGTACACACCGGAAGTTCCGGCCCACCGGAAGTTCCGGTGTACACACCGGAAGTTCCGGCCCCTGGCCAGAAGTTCCGGTACATAACACCGGAAGTTCCGACCCCTCGTTGCCTCAACGGCCAGAATTTATGGAGGGGTATAAATACCCCTCCACCTACCTTTGTTCATTTAGCTCTTGCAACTCTCTCTCCTCCATTACAAGCCAAAGCTCAAATCGAAGAGATCTCCCAATCCCTCCACCCAAACTCTTTGATCTTTGGAGGATTGAAGGAGAAGGCCTGATGACGGAATTGACGAGAGTGTTTCTCCCTCAACTACGCCAACAAGCACTCTTGATACCCTGAAAGGAAAATAATATATGGGATAGGTTGAGCCTCCAAGTGCAGAGTATGTAGAAGTGGAAGTTTTTTCCCCACGAGGGTGACTCGAGGGTTTAATATCGAACTCTCAGGGAATCAGTAGTGGGGATTTTATCTCCTTGTCCTTCTCTAGATTTCCTGCAAACAAAGTAGATTGCTTTGTGCCCTCAACCTCACCAAGTGGTTGTCAAGCACAAGGTGTGAGAATGATATTAAGATAATAATGAATGCAAAACAGTAAATAAATATGCAAGGATGATAGTAATGATGATGGATGATATTTTTGGGATTTTTATGTGTGTATGCAATGAATAAACGTGTTTTTATATTTTCTGATTTTAAAATGGATGAATGTAGAAAATGCTTAAAAGTGGTTGGAAAGTTGTTTCTTATGATTAAAAATGGATCGGGGTTCATGGTTTCACACATGCATTCTCTCTTTAATATAGTGTGGCAAATAAGTAGACATAGGATTAACATATGAGATTACAAACAAGTTTAATGACATGTTACTAATTATATGGTCATCACGTGCTAACATAGAGACCTTTTGATTATTAGTCTCACTTATACTCCACCAAGATGCGAACTAAATCATAACACCTCAGTAATTAAGATGACTCAGAGTATAGCCTTAAGATTAATGACATGAAGTGAAAATAAGAACATGCTAGATCTAGTCATAGGTAGAGGCTTGTCACTCCTCATACCTTGCAACATGGTATTTTGGTTTATCCCTAGTGAGGCAACAAAGTAAGGTAAACACCCAATGGATCGCGATATTAAGTTGTCACCTTATCACATCACCACCCCCGTTACTCCAACTAATGCACACGTTCCCCCTCACACGCTTTCATAAACATGCTTGATCAAAACAAGAATACAAGAACGGGGTACATAATATGCATCTACTTTCATAACTGAAATAAACATTGCAATCTCAACATATATTAACTCATAAAAAGATCCACCACAAAGGTAATACAACGATGACCGTAATCATGTTCAGCAGCTCATACGGTACTAATTATTGAAGCTCAAGAGAGAGAGAGAGAATTTACCGTACTTGCATATCTAGAGAATTAAAATTTGGTGTAGCACCTATGCACCCTCCCTCTAGGTGCCCATACGATCCTTTCAATTGGTATCAGAGCCTTGGCTCTATAATTAGGCTTCACCGCCTAAGAGAGTATGGGTGATGGGGATGATACGTCGGGTGGCGATACTATTCCGGTGACCATGGATGATCTCAAGAATTTGGAAACAACCTTGACTTCATCCATGAACACTCAAATGAAGGAGTTGCGTGATATGATGGCGCAACTCTTGAATGCTAATATTCCGCTGCACCATCCCTTGAGGTTAATGCTTCCGCCGTGCATAGTGGGGAGGGCAAACAACCCATTAACGACCCCCCACCTAAAATTGATGGTGGGAAGGAGGAGCACCATAGGGTTCCGTTTATTTACTCCCCCAACCCACCTATCCCTCATCCTCATATAAACAATAGGGGTGATCCACCTAAGCTTAATCCATCTTGTTTTTCTAATTGGCAAATTCTTATGAGATCTCATGTCAAGAGTGCTTCGATCGAGCTATGGAGAATCATTAAGATTGGATTCAAGGCCGTCGACCCAAACAACATGACAAGAAGAGAGGTTGTGGATTGCCAACTCAATGACTTGGCTCTCAAAATGATTCAAACTACCATGGGAGAAACGCACATGACTCACATCGAACTTGCCACCACCGCTAAAGAAGCTTGGGAGACTCTCACCAAAGAGTTTGTTGGCAATGAGAGCATGAAGAGGAATAGATTTGAAGCCTTGATCAACCAAGCCGAGGGATTTTTCATGGTAGATGGTGAAGACCATGAAGACATGTATCGAAGGCTCAAAACCATTGCCACCCAATTTAGAGCTCTTGGAGCCACCTATGTGGATGATGCTTAGATCAAGATGAAGTATGTGAGTGCCCTCATGCCTTTCGAACCCACCGACTTGAAGAGTCTCCAAGGAAGACACAACTATCACCTCATGTCTTCTAATGAAGTTATGCAAGAGATGGCGGCATTGAAGGTGGCCGCCAAGAACGCCGAAGATACTCGTGCCCGGGCCATTGGAATGCACAAAGAAACTTCACTTGCTTTGAAGGCCAAGGTTGTGGTGCAAGACGAAGGTGGTGAGACTCAAGAAGATGTGTCTAATTGGCATCCCAAAGATCTTGAAGATACTCTCAAGGACTACTCCGCCCTCACATCAAGAGTCTTTTGGAAGAGTCCATCCAAGGCAAAGGAGCTTGTAAACAAGTCAAGGGAGGAGGGTGGCCAAAGGGTTCGTTCTTGCTACAATTGCCAAGATCTATATCACTTTGTGCCCGAGTGTCCGTTTGAGAACCGTGAACATCATGGAGGGAAGCATGTTCGCAAGGACAAGTCAAAGATCACTCACAAGAAACCATTTTTCAAGAAGAATGACACCAACAAGAAGCCTCCAAGAATTGTGTTGCTTGCTCAAGAAGAGTACTTATCCAGTGAGGAAGAAGAAGAAGAAGAAGAAGAAGAAGAAGAAACCACAAGTGAAGTGGTCATTGCCATAGCATCTTCATCATCTCCTTCCCTCTTTGAATCCCCCTAATGAGAATGTCTCCAACCCCTCCGCAAGATGTCTGATGGCTAATGCCACCGAGGTATCATCCTCTCCATCTCCTAAGACTATGAATGATATGAATGATGCTACTAGTCTTATCTTAGAGTTAAAGAGTGAAAGGACACGGATGTCGCCTAGAGGGGGGGTGAATAGGCGATTTAAAATTATTACGGTTAAGGCTTGAATAAATGCGGAATAAAACTAACGTTTAATTTATCAAGCCAAAACCTAAACTAGCTAGGTTCACCTATGTGCACCAACAACTTATGCTAAGCAATATGATCAACTAGGTGATAGCAAGATATATGACTCTAAGCTCGATGTCTATCACAAAGTAAATAGCATAAGTAAGAAGCTCGGGATAGAAATACCGAGGCACTTGGAGACGATGATTTATCCCGAAGTTCACTTCCCAATGGAAGCTAGTCTCCGTTGGAGCGGTGCGGTGTTCACCAATGTGAAACACCGAGTAGCCTTGATATGGCACACCGTATCTCCGTTGTGTCTTACCACCAATGTGGCGAGGCACTTGTCACTATGTTGTCGTTGAGGTTGACAACTAGAACCTTTACAAGGGTGAAGCTCACTCCACAAGTTGGAGGGTCTTCACCAAATGCACCGAGCCACCAAGACTCGATGCCCAAGGCCGAGGCACACACCACAACTCAATTGATGGCTCCCGGCAATGTCTTCGTAGCTACCAAAGCTCCGAAGCTAACAAGGTTGAGCCACACTCCACAATTGGAGGCTCCCAACAAATCCCGTGAGCCACCAAGACTCCGAGAAATCAACAACCGTCTAGGGTACCAACGTGCCCTAGAGGAACAAGCTCTAGGGCACCAAAGCACCCAAGAGTAATAAGCTTCTCAACTTCACTCAACGAATCCCCGTAGAGGACTCAAACCGATGCAACTAATGCAATGGCAAGAACACACTAAGTGATCAAGTTCTTCCAACCCGAATCCAACCAAAGCAACTAATGCTTGGTAGGTTTAGAGAGGAAGAACAAAGGAGAAACACAAAGAAACTCCAAAGATCTAGATCCAAAGTGTTCCCCTCACTTAGAGGAGAAATCAATCGGTGGAAACAAGGATCTAGATCTCCTCTCTCTTTTCTCTCAAAAGGAAGCAAGAACTATCGGAGAGATTGAGAGAAAGCCAAGCTCAAGAGGGTCAACAATGGAGGGAGAAAATAGCTCTAGAAGATGGCCAAAGGTTAGGGTTTATTTGGGGAAGAAGCCCCTTAAATAGGAGGCCAAAATATGGCCGTTGAAGGCATTTTCGTGCAGCCAAAACAGGGTAGCCGGCCTGTGGACCGGCCTAGGCCGGCCTCCAGGCCGGCCACCAACCAGAGCAGCCCGGCCTGGGAGCCGGCCTAGGCTGGCCTGGAGGCCGGGCACCCAGCTGCCATACGAAAACTTCGATATCTTTTTCATCCGGACTCCGATTTCGATGATCTTGGACTCGTTGGAATCGTCACAACGAGCACTACAAGATTATGCAGAGAAACATCATTGTCCAACAAGATATGGTAAAACCAAATGATGAAAGGTAAAACCTTTCTATTGAAAACCGGAAAACCATATCTTTTGCAAATGAAGTCCGAATGACATGAGACCACTTTTGTTGGAAAGAGGACGACAAATGCTATCCAATAACAAGTGAAAATATTGAAACCAATCAAGGGAGATTTTGCTAATAAATGGAAGAGTGAAACCTTCCGCATAGATGGACCGGCAAAATCTCCAACACCGAAAACTCAATAGGAGACACATGTGAGAACCGTTTTCGGTGATCTTGGCCTTGTCATGAAAAGCACGACAAGCACCAATACCACACTATGATAAGAGCCAAATAGGAACCAATAAATATGATGTGCAAGGATGCAAAGGTTTGAGCTCTCTACGACCGATACGCTAAAGCTCACTTGAGAGCCCCTCTTGATAGTACGGTTACTTATCCTAAAACCCCTATCAAGATCATACCTTTTCCTTACGCATTCCACTTGAGCTAGATGATGACGATCGGGAGAAGATGGGAAACTATCTTGGGTCGAATCCCCCCGTGCGGTTAAGTTCCTAGGCGCGCCAGCCTGGAAACTGGCCAGGGCCGGGCGGGAGGTCGGGCTGGCACCCGAGCCAGCCGGCCTGGGAGCCGGTCGGGGCCGGGCGGGAGGCCGGGCGTGACCCCGAGCCAGCCGGCCTGGCAGCCGGCCAGGGCCGGGCGGTAGGCCGGGCGCGCCCCCGAGCCAGCCGGCCTGGGCCGGGCGGTAGGCCGGACCCTTCCCCGAGCCA
The DNA here is from genome assembly GCA_012064385.1 of Puccinellia tenuiflora. Classification (NCBI taxonomy): domain Eukaryota; kingdom Viridiplantae; phylum Streptophyta; class Magnoliopsida; order Poales; family Poaceae; genus Puccinellia; species Puccinellia tenuiflora. The sequence continues at coordinate 425,008 of QRDG01002412.1, read as the reverse complement.
GCCGGCCTGGGAGCCGGCCTGGGCCGGGTCGGAGGCCGGGCCAAGCCCAGGAAGGCACTGGCTTCTCCGATGTCATCCATCTTCAGATGATGACGATCTTGATCTACTCTCAAGTGGATCACCTTTCTTGATTGTGCTCCGCTTGGTGAAGACTCGCATATTGCTCCCCCATACACCAAGATGGGAGAGGCACTCTTCGACATATCTTCACTTGGCCTTTATCTTGATGATGATCACCACGTGACGCCATCCTCCATGGGCAACATAGGATCTTCCTCTTGATTCATGCTCATGGAGAAACACCTTGGCCTTGATCAACAAATGATCTTCTTCTTTTAGCCTTGACTCCAACATATGGAGTCCAAGCATTCCTTTTGGACCAACACTGCAAATATAACTCAAAGCACACATTAGTCCATAGAGATTGTCATTAATTACCAAAACAACACATGGGGGCAACCATGCTCTTTCAATCTCCCCCATTTTGGTAATTGATGACAATCCCTTTTGAGAGGGTTTATATAATGAATTAAGCAACCTTGCAAGACAAGGATGCATGAGCATGAGAGGCAAATGCTTAAGAACCAAACGAAAGCATAAGACCAAATTCCCTTAAACCCTCTAAAACTTCTCCCCCATTGGCATCGATTGCCGAAATGGAAGAGAAATTTAGAAAGCCAATATAGTATGAATTTCTCCATAAAGTGTGCATTTCTCAAAATGTGAGTGGAATCAAATACACATATCCATTGACGAATAATTAGAGGAAATCAAACTATATTGAGGATCAAAGATTGCAAATAAGATGAAGTCATTCTAAACATCTCCACAAAGAAGATAGGCAATCAAAAAGATCCAAGGCGAGAGTTCTAAATAAAAACGGAGAAGCTCCCCAATGTTCATGCACTATTGAGGAGTGCACAAATATGGAATCCTTGCTCCCCCAAAATCATCTAGAACACTCACCAAGTGCAAGGATGTAAAAAAAAATTAAAGCAAAACAAAGCACTTGCACCAAAGATGTGGTTGAGCCATAAGGAGATACCAATTAAGAGAAACTATCAATAAAGGCCCAACCAAGAGTATGTGTGTGTGTGTGATAAGACAATCAATTTGGTAAGACACATAGTCTTAACCAAATGGAGATAAGTTATATATCAAGTATTGACACACACAACTTACAAAGAAGATTTTTCAAAAAGAATATGTTCACAAGCTCAAGGATACAAATTGGAAATTAAAACCAATCAAACCAAGAGCTAGTGAGAACATTTAGCCAACAAAATCAACATACTCACCGTGATAAGCATGAAGAGAAGAATCTTCAATAAAATGTGAGTGTGCAAAGATGCGAATAGAAATAAGACAAGCACTCACGAGACAAACTTGGAGCCACCAAAGAATTATAGATAAAAGACAAGGTGGCTTGAAAGAAAGTAGGATACCAAATAAAAGGTGACCTCTCTCATATGTATAGGTTTCTAAGTAGACAATGATATTTATCGACAAAGAAACTTGCACATATAAAATGGTCGAAGAAAGGAGACTATGGTAACCAAAAGGAAGTCATGAATATACAAGAAGAGATTATTGCTTAAAAGCATAGCACATAGCTCAAATTTATCTCATTGTATATAAATGAACTTCAAACACATCAAATGCATAACACATATCACTAAGGGAACAAGAGATAGTGGAAATGCTTTGAGATAGGCAACAAGTATCACAAAGAGATAATACAAATTGAAGGAAGGTTTTTGCAACTTCATCACAAATATCACAAAGATATACCAAGTGAAGGAAATAATCCAAAACCACAACAATTGTACATTAAAGTTTTCATGCCAAGAGGCAACCTACACAAGGTTGAATACAAGAAAAATATGCATTGGATAGACACTTGTTACCGAAATAGCATTGGTGATGATGAAGATGAGAATTTTTGTTTATCATCAAAGCTTGACTCCAATAATCACATGGTGAGAACACCTTCCTTATGAATGAGGCAAGCATCCAATGCATCTTCATTGTACCTAAAACAAAATTCAAGTACAACATGGTTCCCAAACTCATTGGGTCCCATAGTAGTTAGATGAACTACAATACATAGGAAACACTCCATATAAATATGTGCATATAGATATGAAATTGAATTTCATGCACATCTTAGCCGATTTAGGATTTGGTGGAGTATCCCCTATATATTGGATCAAGAAAGACTAGCATGCCATAAAAATAAGTATACTAGTAAATATGCATGCATGGACTTACAAGAACCGAATGAGATACAATTTGGACAAAACACTAAGTAAACCAAGAAGAGAGCACACCAAAGTGTGGCACAAAAAGGTTGTCCAAATTTATATCAAAATCCAAATCAACACATGATTGAGGAAAGAAACAAATCAACATGTGAATGATTCCAAAACACATCAACACATGAAGTGTGATATCAATAGGAATCAAATCAAACAACACATGAGAGATAAGACACCAATTGAAAAATAAGATACCAACTAGGAGACAAGATACCAAGAAGAGGATAATACTTGACCGGAATCAAGTAAAGTAGTAAGGTATCAAAATTCTCACAATAAATATCAATTGAAACAAATATCTATGGAGGAGATATTAAATTCCAATTAATACCAATTGAAGGTACCTAGGCAAGGCCAATGAGCATATAAGATGAAATAAAAAGATATGCTCAAAGGGTTTTCTCATTCTATAGGATAAACATAAAACAAGAGATGAGAAGGCAAGACTCCCAAAAGAGAGCGAGGTTACACTAAATAAACCAAACACCCTCTATACTTTTCATGATCGCACAAAGCATCAAGAGAAAAAGATTTGTCTTCCATAAACACATACGATAGAAATCAAATGCCAATTGAAAGGATCAAATAGTGATAGATAGGATAGTGTTCTAAATAAAATAAATGCTCCCCCAAGATTCATGCATTATTTTGATATTTGCATTTGAATACAAAATGCATGCACAAGGGATCATTACTCTTCATATTTTATTTACAACACTAAACACTACCAATTTGAAAATTAGGATCCATGCAAGAGGCAAGGAAGGCAAAGGGAGTCAAAATAAATATTTTGGCACGAAATGGGACACATGAAAGACAATGCCAATGTAAGGATAATAAAAAATATTCTATCACAAACATAAATATGGATTGTCCAAGGACAGTGACCATTTGGAATTATTTTTCCACGATGATAAGATGTATTCAAGGATATCCTCTCAAGATAAAACATATGGCAAGAGATAAGAAATAAAACACCATGTTTTAATAAGGTTTGTTGGTAGTTCCAACTATTCAAACCAACCGGCAAGGCCATGGTTAGAATAATATGGAACAAATGGTTTCTCAACTAATGTATGGAAATGCATATTAGAGACAAATCACACCAAGCAAACTCACACAAACAAGAACCAAAAGATAGCTAAAAAGCAAATTCGAACTTGTTCGAGCTAATATGCCACATAGGAATAAGATAATTTACAAAATCAAATCTAAGTGGCAAACCTCAAATGTTCACATTTTGTAGGATTGTAATATGCACATAGCTTATTACTCCCCCACAATGTGATAATTCATTTCTTCTTAACAAGAGGCAAATAAAATCAAATAGAGATAATTAATAGACATTATAGAATTTGAATTTCTCATAAGCATGACACACCACATAGTTACTAGATAATCGTGATATATCAATACTAGGTGGTGTTACTCATATACACACATTTTTAGGTTAGTGAAGTGCACAAAACATATCACTCCCCCAAAATGGGATAGTCCATTAATTTCTCAAAAAGAGCCCATTGAAATCAACACAAGATCCAATAAGGACTCAACACAAAGTTTACACATATATGGAGCGCACATTAACATACACAAACTTGATTGCTCAAGGTAAGTAATAAGCACAACATATACAAGCACATGCTAGGAACAAAACTAACACATGCTAGGGGGCAAGCAACTTTCAATATATATGTAATTTAAATATAAGTTACCGCAAGAAGGAGCATTGGATATGAGATATGACAATATAATCCAAATGACTTGGCTTGTGGAAATAATCATCAAGAAGATCCCTTAATTCTTCAAGGATAGCCAAGTCTCCAATGTCCTTCAATAACAACCTATTGATCAAGTTTGAGCTTGTTGGTCCCCAACCAAGTTGGGTCCTAAGAGGTTAGTCACAATAGGCTTGGCAACCCAAATGGTTATTTTCTTGACACCACTTTGAGTTCCCACATATTTGGCAAACACATTGCCAACCCTATCCTTCCTAAGAGAATAAACATCATCAATAATTATGGGGTTGGATAGAGTACCGTTTGTGCATGAAGAAGCCAAATGGCCCTTCTCACGGCATAAGTAGCAATATCGACTCTTTTCTTTCTTCTTAATAGGCGCCTCAACTTGAGGAGCAATGACTTGAGTCTTCTTAGGAGGTTGCCTTTGTTCAACCCGAGGTTGAGCAAGAGATTGAACAATAGGCCTCTTCCCTAGTTGCTTCTCACTAAGAGGCTTCTTCTTCATTCGGCAATCTCTAACATGATGCCCTTCAATTTTGCACTTGAAGCAAACAATCTTGGCCGAGTGATTGACTTGTTCTTGGCCCTTCTTATTGCTACTCTTGGACTTGTTCTTGATATTGGAGTTGAATCCAAGTCCACTCTTGTCATTGGGGGATTTTTGCACACTCAACATGTTGTCAAGTGTGGCCTTCCCTTTATGACGCTTCTCCACATCCTCTTCAAAGAGGTGGCTTGTACCTTGTGCTCTTTAGACTTCCCTACAAGGTTAGTAGCTGCACAAGCACTAGTGGAAGTTGAGGCTTCATTGTTAGAGCAACTAGGAACGAAATGTAATTCAACATATGATTTACCACTAGGTTGAGATGAAGAATTACGAGGACTAGCACATGGTATTATAGCATTTTTAGTAGAAGTTGTGCCATTGTCCACATGAGGCTCACTAGATATTACCTTGGTAGCGATAGCCTCATGAGCTAACTTTAGCTTATCATGAGATACTAGAAGATCCTCATGAGAGCTCGAGAGCTTCTCATGGCTTTCTTCCAATATCTCATAATTGTTAGTTAGCAATTTAAGTTGAGCCCTTAGCTCAACATTCTCCTTTAAAATGGATGCTTCACAAGAAATAGAGTTAGTAGCACAAGCATCAACATTAATAGCAATGGGAGAACAAGTAGGAAGCTCTTTTAGCAATTGAGCTTGGAGTTGATCATGAGACTTAGTGAGATGTGCAAGAGAATCTTCCAAGGACTTGACATCCTTTTCAAATTTCACATTAGCCTCAAGGAGTCTAGCAATTTCAACAACAAGCTCATCATTTTTAATTTTAAAATCATTAGCCACCTTGAGAGCTCTATCATGGGTTTCATTTACTTTAGATAACTCCAGAGTAAATGTCTCCTCAAGAGATTTCTTGGTGGTTTGGATTTCTTCAAGAGCTTGCTCAAGATCCGCAATCGTGTCCGCATAATTACGTTCGCGGGTAAGACTTTCATTTTCACGAGCTTCCAAATTTTCAATAGTAAGCCCTCGTTCAATAAGGGTGCTCATAATTTCATGTAGGTTCTCACAAGCATTTTCATTCTTTGAAAGAGCATTAAAAACCATTAGACCTTTCTTATTAAAGTAAGCATCATCTTCTTCATCATCATTATTATTGTCATGATCATCACTACTTGATGATTTAGAAGATATGCAAGGACTATTACCACAAGCATGTGAACCATTTATAGTTCTAGATGTGTTTGAGTCCAAAGATAAATCATTGCAATGAGATAGAGATGAAATATTATCTAAAGGAAGCTCACTATCATTATTGCAAAATTTATCCCTACTCACCATTGCATTATATTGTGGCTTGCCACATGTAGGTGAGGTAGAAGAAGTTGAGAACTCATTACGCCCGGAGGTGGAGTGAGAACAATCATTCTCACTATCCATGGACACACCATAATTGTCTTGAAGCTTGGTCCATAGCTCATGGCCATTCCGATAAGGAGAGATCGACAAAGCAACTGCATTACTCAAAGACTTGAAAATCACGTTAGAAGCTCCATCATCTAGATAAGAATTTTCCTCATCCTCTAGAGGAGAAAAACCCACATCTAGAATTTGCTCTATATATGGATCAATGTCCCGAAAATAATCTAGCATGTGATTTCTCCAATTATTATAATTAGTGCCATCGAATATTAAAGAATCATTGTGCACTAAACCACTAGACGACATCTTTACTCTCTAGGCCGTGAAGCCCTATAAAGAGAGAACCCGCTCTGATACCAATTGAAAGGACACGGATGTCGCCTAGAGGGGGGGGTGAATAGGCGATTTAAAATTATTACGGTTAAGGCTTGAATAAATGCGGAATAAAACTAACGTTTAATTTATCAAGCCAAAACCTAAACTAGCTAGGTTCACCTATGTGCACCAACAACTTATGCTAAGCAATATGATCAACTAGGTGATAGCAAGATATATGACTCTAAGCTCGATGTCTATCACAAAGTAAATAGCATAAGTAAGAAGCTCGGGATAGAAATACCGAGGCACTTGGAGACGATGATTTATCCCGAAGTTCACTTCCCAATGGAAGCTAGTCTCCGTTGGAGCGGCGCGGTGTTCACCAATGTGAAACACCGAGTAGCCTTGATATGGCACACCGTATCTCCGTTGTGTCTTACCACCAATGTGGCGAGGCACTTGTCACTATGTTGCCGTTGAGGTTGACAACTAGAACCTTTACAAGGGTGAAGCTCACTCCACAAGTTGGAGGGTCTTCACCAAATGCACCGAGCCACCAAGACTCGATGCCCAAGGCCGAGGCACACACCACAACTCAATTGATGGCTCCCGGCAATGTCTTCATAGCTACCAAAGCTCCGAAGCTAACAAGGTTGAGCCACACTCCACAATTGGAGGCTCCCAACAAATCCCGTGAGCCACCAAGACTCCGAGAAATCAACAACCGTCTAGGGTACCAACGTGCCCTAGAGGAACAAGCTCTAGGGCACCAAAGCACCCAAGAGTAATAAGCTTCTCAACTTCACTCAACGAATCCCCGTAGAGGACTCAAACCGATGCAACTAATGCAATGGCAAGAACACACTAAGTGATCAAGTTCTTCCACCCCGAATCCAACCAAAGCAACTAATGCTTGGGAGGGATTAGAGAGGAAGAACAAAGGAGAAACACAAAGAAACTCCAAAGATCTAGATCCAAAGTGTTCCCCTCACTTAGAGGAGAAATCAATCGGTGGAAACAAGGATCTAGATCTCCTCTCTCTTTTCTCTCAAAAGGAAGCAAGAACTATCGGAGAGATTGAGAGAAAGCCAAGCTCAAGAGGGTCAACAATGGAGGGAGAAAATAGCTCTATAAGATGGCCAAAGGTTAGGGTTTATTTGGGGAAGAAGCCCCTTAAATAGGAGGCCAAAATATGGCCGTTGGAGGCATTTTCGTGCAGCCAAAACAGGGTAGCCGGCCTGTGGGCCGGCCTAGGCCGGCCTCCAGGCCGGCCACCAACCAGAGCAGCCCGGCCTGGGAGCCGGCCTAGGCTGGCCTGGAGGCCGGGCACCTAGCTGCCATACGAAAACTTCGATATCTTTTTCATCCGGACTCCGATTTCGATGATCTTGGACTCGTTGGAATCGTCACAACGAGCACTACAAGATTATGCAGAGAAACATCATTGTCCAACAAGATATGGTAAAACCAAATGATGAAAGGTAAAACCTTTCTATTGAAAACCGGAAAACCATATCTTTTGCAAATGAAGTCCGAATGACATGAGACCACTTTTGTTGGAAAGAGGACGACAAATGCTATCCAATAACAAGTGAAAATATTGAAACCAAGCAAGGGAGATTTTGCTAATAAATGGAAGAGTGAAACCTTCCGCATAGATGGACCGGCAAAATCTCCAACACCGAAAACTCAATAGGAGACACATGTGAGAACCGTTTTCGGTGATCTTGGCCTTGTCATGAAAAGCACGACAAGCACCAATACCACACTATGATAAGAGCCAAATAGGAACCAATAAATATGATGTGCAAGGATGCAAAGGTTTGAGCTCTCTACGACCGATACGCTAAAGCTCACTTGAGAGCCCCTCTTGATAGTACGGTTACCTATCCTAAAACCCCTATCAAGATCATACCTTTTCCTTACGCATTCCACTTGAGCTAGATGATGACGATCGGGAGAAGATGGGAAACTATCTTGGGTCGAATCCCCCCGTGCGGTTAAGTTCCTAGGCGCGCCAGCCTGGAAACCTGGCCAGGGCCGGGCGGGAGGTCGGGCTGGCACCCGAGCCAGCCGGCCTGGGAGCCAGTCGGGGCCGGGCGGGAGGCCGGGCGTGACCCCGAGCCAGCCGGCCTGGCAGCCGGCCAGGGCCGGGCGGTAGGCCGGGCGCGCCCCCGAGCCAGCCGGCCTGGGCCGGGCGGTAGGCCGGACCCTTCCCCGAGCCAGCCGGCCTGGGAGCCGGCCTGGGCCGGGTCGGAGGCCGGGCCAAGCCCAGGAAGGCACTGGCTTCTCCGATGTCATCCATCTTCAGATGATGACGATCTTGATCTACTCTCAAGTGGATCACCTTTCTTGATTGTGCTCCGCTTGGTGAAGACTCGCATATTGCTCCCCCATACACCAAGATGGGAGAGGCACTCTTCGACATATCTTCACTTGGCCTTTATCTTGATGACGATCACCACGTGACGCCATCCTCCATGGGCAACATAGGATCTTCCTCTTGATTCATGCTCATGGAGAAACACCTTGGCCTTGATCAACAAATGATCTTCTTCTTTTAGCCTTGACTCCAACATATGGAGTCCAAGCATTCCTTATGGACCAACACTGCAAATATAACTCAAAGCACACATTAGTCCATAGAGATTGTCATTAATTACCAAAACAACACATGGGGGCAACCATGCTCTTTCAATCTCCCCCATTTTGGTAATTGATGATAATCCCTTTTGAGAGGGTTTATATAATGAATTAAGCAACCTTGTAAGACAAGGATGCATGAGCATGAGAGGCAAATGCTTAAGAACCAAACGAAAGCATAAGACCAAATTCCCTTAAACCCTCTAAACTTCTCCCCCATTGGCATCGATTGCCGAAATGGGAAGAAAAATTTAGAAAGCCAATATAGTATGAATTTCTCCATAAAGTGTGCATTTCTCAAAATGTGAGTGGAATCAAATACACATATCCATTGACGAATAATTAGAGGAAATCAAACTATATTGAGGATCAAAGATTGCAAATAAGATGAAGTCATTCTAAACATCTCCACAAAGAAGATAGGCAATCAAAAAGATCCAAGGCGAGAGTTCTAAATAAAAACGGAGAAGCTCCCCAATGTTCATGCACTATTGAGGAGTGCACAAATATGGAGTCCAAGCATTCCTTTTGGACCAACACTGCAAATATAACTCAAAGCACACATTAGTCCATAGAGATTGTCATTAATTACCAAAACAACACATGGGGGCAACCTTGCTCTTTCAAAGAGGAATTTGGTGCCTTCGATCATTTTATCACTAACTTGCAAGGTGAAACCAAGAAGCATTTTGAAGCTCTCATGAGCCAACATGGCGAGGCTCAAAGAGATGCTTGAGGTCAAGGGTAAGATTGAAAGAGAGGATGCTATGGAAATTGCATCCTTGAAAGATAATCTTGAAGAAGAGCATGAGCTTAGGGTTTCTCTTGAGGAACAATTAGAATATATAGAAGAGTCAAATGATTTAATTGTTGCTAAGTGATGCATGTAAAATGCATACATGAACTTTGCAATATAACACTTGTTTTCCATTCATATTCGCATCATATAAGGGGTATATTACTGTTATTTAATGATTTTTGGTAATTAATAATGATTTCCCCTTTTTATGGAATTAATCATGCGCAAGCAGAAAACCCCTATTTCTTTCCTTATTTGTTTCAGGGCCTTAACGACGTCATAATGAGCTATAAATTTACGGGGATCATTATTTTGGAAGGAGGAAGACCTAGGAGCGAAAGAAGCAAGCGAACGGAGGCCGGAGGGGCAAAAGGGGGTGCCCCACGCGGCCAGGTATAGGGGCCGCGTGGGCCCACCTCTTTTGGCCCTCGTGGCCCGTTTGCGACGATCCTTCTTCCTGAAGCTTCCTCGTGACCTAAAAACGCCTATATAAAGAGCCCCCGACGTTTTTTGAAGGGAGAGCCGCCACAGGAGAGAAATAAGAAACAAAGACCAGGAGGCTGCATATTGGAGGGGGGAAACTCCGACGGAGCGCTGCCGGAGAGGTCTCCTTCTTCTCCATCGACATCTCCACCGTCTCCATGATGAAGAGGGAGTAGTCCACCTCTAGACTATGGGTTTGTGGCAGTATCATATGTATCTCTCTCTCTCTTGAGCTTCACTAATTAGTACCGTATGAGCTACTGAACATGATTACGGTCATCGTTGTATTACCTTTGTGGTGGATCTTTTTATGAGTTAATATATGTTGAGATTGCAATGTTTATTTCAGTTATGAAAGTAGATGCATATTATATACCCCGTTCTTGTATCCTTGTTTTGATCAAGCATGTTTATGAGAGCGTGTGAGGGGGAACGTGTGCATTAGTTGGAGTAACGGGGGTGGTGATGTGATAAGCTGACAACTTAATATCATGATCCATTGGGTGTTTACCTTACTTTGTTGCCTCACTAGGGACAAACCAAAATACCATGTTGCAAGGTTGAGGAGTGACAAGCCTCTACCTATGACTAGATCCATCATGTTCTTATTTTCACTTCATGTCATTAATCTTAAAGCTATACTCCGAGTCATCTTAATTACAGAGGTGTATGATTTAGTTCGCATCTTGGTGGAGTATATGTGAGACTAATAATCAAAAGCTCTATATGTTAGGACGTGATGCCCATATAATTAGTAACATGTCATTAAACTTGTTTGCAATCTCATATGTTAATCCTATGTCTACTTATTTGCCACACTATATTAAAGAGAGAGTGCATGTGTGAAACCATGAACCCCGGTCCATTTTTAATCATAAGAAACAACTTTCCAACCACTTTTAAGCATTTTCTACATTCAGCCATTTTAAAATCAGAAAATACAAAAACACTTTTATTCATTGCATACACATATAAAAACCCCAAAAATATCATCCATCATCATTACTATCATCCTTGCATTACTACTTACCACCATTGCATATTTATTTACTGTTTTGCATTCATTATTATCTTAGTATCATTCTCACACCTTGTGCTTGACAACCACTTGGTGAGGTTGAGGGCACAAAGCAATCTACTTTGTTTGCAGGAAATATAGAGAAGGACAAGGAGATAAAATCCCCACTACTGATTCCCCGAGAGTTCGATATTAAACCCTCGAGTCACCCTCGTGGGGAAAAAACTTCCACTTCTACATACTCTGCACTTGGAGGCTCAACCTATCCCATATATTATTTTTCCTTTCAGGGTATCAAGAGTGCTTGTTGGCATAGTTGAGGGAGAAACACTCTCATAAATTCCGTCATCACGTGTTTTTTCTGGCGCCGTTGCCAGGGAATCATAGCTGGAAGGTTTTATCCAAGGATATCACAACAAAGTCAACTTCATCACCAACTTGTGCTAACACCTAAGCTTGGGGAGTTTGCACCTACGTGAGCATCATCTTGTCCATCTTTACCTTCAAGCATTTTATTTTGTTTTGTTATTGTCTTGCATATCATTTTTAGATTTTGGTTTGCATTTTTTTATTTTCAGTTTTGCATTTTGTTTTGCATTAGTTAATTCGGTTTGCATTATTTAGTGTCATTTTATTTTCAGTTTTGCATAAAAAATTGAAAACACATAAAAACTTGCTAAAATGGGTGATAGGACTAAGTTGTGTGACTACACAAATACTCCAAATGATCAATTTATTGCTAAACCTATTACCACACCTGAGATACAAGCTGATAGCTATGAAGTAAGTCCTAGTTTGTTGAACTTGATAACTAGGGAGCAATTTGGTGGTAGTGCTGTGGAGGATGCCTCTATGCATCTTCATGATTTTGTTGAAATCTATGACATGCAAAAATTTAAGAATGTTGAAAGTGATGTTCTAAAACTGAAATTATTTTCTTTCTCACTTAGAGGAAAAGCTAAGGAGTGGCTGCATTCGTTACCTACTGATAGCATTAAAACTTGGAATGATCTGAAAGAAGCTTTCATTAAGAAATATTACCCTCGTGTTAAAATTTTGCAAAATAGAAACAATATTCTATCTTTTATGCAAAATGAAAATGTGTAGGGGTCGTTGCATAGAAAACAAAAAATTTCCTACGAAACAAGCGGAAGAAACCCCACGATCTAGATCTATTAGACGAAGGTAGCGAAGTGGAGATCCAATCTCTTACCCTTGAAGATCGAACAAACGCGTTTTGTCGGTGCAGGGGTTGGCTAGTCGATCCCCGCAACTAGACTCATCTAGTCACGAGGAGATGTATTATCCACGTGATCCAATATCCAATAAGATGGAGCACCGCATGAGCAGCACCTCCGCGGTATCCACATGTACGGCTCGATGTAGACTCTGCCTTCTTGATCCTGCAAGCAAGGAGGGAGCGGCTAGATAGATCTCAGCACCACGACGGTTGTGGTGGTGTTGATGGTGTAGATCTCCACGAGCATGGCTTCACCAAGCCAAGCAAGAGGAGAGGGAGAGGAGGAGGTGCAGCAGTAGCCCTACATCTAGGGGTGGTGCGGCAGCTTTTGTGGAGAGGATGGCGGCAGCCCTACGGGGAGGGGTGGCGCACTAGGGTTAGGGTAAAGGGGAGGCGGCGGCTAGGGCAAGGGGGGTGCGGCTAGGGCAAGCCTGGATCAGGGTGTGCCGCACCCCACCCTCCCCTTATATAGGCGGCGGCCAGGGGGAAACCCTAGGCCGGCCGGCCTAGGGCTTTCTTGCCCCTCAAGTTGGGGCGCCTCCCCCTTTTGGGCCCCTTGGCCCTTTGCTTGGCCGGCTAGGCCCATGTGGGCCTTTGGGTGGTGCGCAGCCCAAGTGGTTGCTGCGCCCCCTTTGGTCCATGTGGGCCCCATACATTAGGTAGGGCCCACTTCTAGACTCCTCTAGAAGTTTCTAGAACCTTCCGGTACCCTAACGAAATATTCCGGAACTTTTCCGATACCTCCGGAAACCACTTTCCTTATATGAATCTTATTCTCCGGACTCCTCCGGAACTCCTTGTGACGTCCAGGATCCCATCCGAGACTCCGAATCACCATTCCTTCATACCATCAATTATGTCATCGCTAACCCTAGCTACATCGGAGCGTTAAGTGTGTGACCCTACGGGTTCGAGAACATGCAGACATGATCATATCAATAATCAATAGCGGGACCGGGATGCCCATATTGACTCCTACATATTCAACGAAGTTCCTTATCGATTGAACCACGATGCCGGAGATTCTTAATATCGTATACGATTCCCATTGTCTCACCGATATTTAATTTGCCCGAGACTTGATCGTCGATATCTCCATATCTAGTTTCATCTCGTTACCTGGCAAATTCTCTTTACTCGTCCATAATATAGGATCTCCGTGATTACTCCTAATCACATGGTTGCAACATTTCTGATGCTATATTACCGAGAGGGCCCAGAGATATCTTTTCCATCACAAGGAAGGACAAATCCCACTCTTGATTCATGTCACCCAACAAATACCATCGGAGATACCTGAAAACCACCTTTATAATCACCCAGTTACGAAGTGACGTTTGATGTCCACAAAGTATTCCTCCGGTAAACAGGAGTGACATAATCTCATGGTCTAAGGAAACTATACTTGGCATATACTAAAAGCGTTGGCAATGAAACTGTGTGACACGATCAATTGCAACTCTTTATTATTTGGGTCTTGTCCATCACATCATTACTCCTAATGATATGACTCCGTTATCAAGTGACTATGACAAGTCCATGGTTAGGAAACTCTAACCATCTCTTGACTAACGAACTAGTCCGGTAGAGGCTTACTAGGGACACATGTTTGTTTATATTCCACACATGAATTATGTTTCCAATTAATACAATTATAGCATGGATAATAAACTATTATCATAAACATGAATATGCTAATAAACCATTTTATTATTGCCTCTAGGGAATATTCCCAACAAAATGAACATGTTGCTATGGCTTGGGATAGGATAAAACTTATGCTTAGAACTTTCCCATCACATGGAGTTAATGAATGGACCATACTACACTCTTTTTATAATGGTGTGAATTACATGTCTAGAAATATACTTGATTCTGCTGCTGGAGATGCTTTTATGGGAAAAACTATAGTAGAGGCTAATAATATATTGGAAAGCATTTTGCAAAACTATAGTCAATGGCATACTGATAGAGCACCTAGTTCATCTAAGAAAGTAAACTCCATAGAAGAAACTCATGATTTGTCATCTAAGATGGATACTATTCTTGCTTTGCTTAATAAACCTAGTGTTGAAAATATTCCTTTGCAAGAACTAGTTGGTAATAATTCTGAAAATATTGATGTCAACTTCATTAGGAATTATGGAAACAATGGGTATGGTAACAACAATTATAATTCTTATAATAAACCTCCATATGTTCCCAACAATCGGCCTTTTGTTCCATATCCTAATGCTAATGATAAATGGAAGCCCGTGTCATCAAGTAATGATAATTTTGAGGCTAATAAAATTCTTATGGAACAAGTTGCTAGTCATAATACCATGATACAAGAGTTGAATAAGTCTGTTGCTTCTATTAGTTCTGATATTAAAAACTTACAACTCCAAGCTGCAGGACTAGACAAAGCCCTTTCAAAACTTGCTGATAATCAAGCCAATTTATTGAGTATGTCTGCTGGAAAACCACAAGCACTACATGTGGTTGGATTGAACTCTATTAATATTGCTGAAAATGTTTCTCTTACTTTAGAGGAAACTCTGAATGAATTGCTAAATTATCCTGAATATCTGTTGCCTTTTATGTCTCATCTTATGGCTTTAAAAGAAGAAGTTAGTAAAACTGAACATGATGAAAGAAAAGTTGAAGAAGTTAAGATGATTAGTGAAATTAAAGATCCTTTGCTTGATTTAGAGAATTGGAGCTTGCATGAATTAATATCTATCTTACAAAAATTTGCAAGTGATCCTTCTATTGATGTTAACCAATCTGGTTTTGGTTCCTATATTGCTAATCATGTCTTGAAAGAAAAAATTGCTAGATACAATCAAGAAGCTATGATACCACCTAAGCTTGGGGATATATGGATCCCCAAGGTGCTAGTAACTATTGGAAAAGAGACACACCATGCCATACTTGATCTAGGATCTAGTGTCTCTATTTTATCTAAAGAATTATATGAAGTACTTGAATTAAAGAATCTTGAAAAATGCTCTGTTGAACTTGCACTTGCTGATAATACCATTAAACGTGCTTTAGGAAAAGTAAGTGATGTTATGGTAGAGTTACATATGACTTTTGTACCTGTGGATTTTCTAATCATGGATATGGAGAATAAAACCTCTAGTCCTATTATTTTTGGAAGACCTTTTCTTCGTACCACAGGGGCTATTATTGATTCAAAGGAAGGGAATGTGAAGTTTCAGTTTCCACATAAGAAATGCATGGAACACTTCCCAAGGAAGAAGGGCACAACTTTTAAGCTCCCTCATGAGCTTCATCTTCGGTAAACAAGAAGTAAGTAAGCCTAGCTATATGGCTATAAAGAAAGCGCTTTACGGGAGGCAACCCGGTTGTTTTTATTTGGATTTTCTTTGTGTCCTCTTGCTGCAACAAGAGATTGTTTTCTTAGCTTAGTTTCTGGAATTTTTAATAAAGTGCCAAGTTTTACACCCAATGTCAAATCATTACTTACCACAAGATCAGCAGATGTCAAATCATTACTTACCACAAGATCAGCAGATGTCAAATCATTACTTACCACAAGTGGAATTATTGCAATTTAAACGAAGCCATGCTTATCAATACCGAATAAATTTCTACTCATGCACCCAATGTCAAATCATTACTTACCACAAGATCAGCAGATGAGAGAGATTGCCATAACAAAATATAAAGTGCAGAAGAATAAAGGATACTTCTCATTTATATTTCATTATAGAAAACCACACACCAACGGATACAAAGGATAATAACTTCTCTACTCATGATACGACTCACAAGACAGCGAAAAATAAAAGACATAAGATAAAGATACCGGGGCACTCCCCCAAGCTTGGAACAAGCCAAGGGAGTGCCGTTACCCATAGTGCTCGAATTTTATTCCCGCGGTGGAGATGGGTCGATGATCCTTATGAGCCTCTCAATGGTTTATTTTAACTCCTCAAGCTGATAGCCAAGATTGCGGATCATCTCCGTGTTACTCTCAATTCTGCTTCTTAGCAACCCAATAGGCGAGTCCCAATCATCTTGTGCTCTCCACCAGCCATCCTCATTATCTGCGTTGGAGCTCCCACATCCTGCATGAGTACGATCTATATCCCAAGCAGAAGGTAACTCTCCAAACGGAACAGTTTTAAGCTGATGGTTCTGGATTAAAGTATGAAAAGGATTTCTGGTTCGAGAAAAGGGAGACCTCCAAGCAGGGTTCCTACGAGGGCCTTTATCAGCCTTCTGTAGACACTCCCTTTTCTCAAAAATAGAAGGATTCTTCGTCACCCCAATCCTTGCTACTGTGGCGTAGGGGTATTGGCGTTGGTCTTCTTCGAACTCCTCTCCATCATCATGGGGCACATTCTTGAACACTTCCTCCGTTCCTTCAGTTCCTTCAAAGTCCATGCCTTGATCATCGATGCCGGTGTTGTCGGGGTTGGAAGAGGATGCCATGATCTAAAGCTTCGAGACCCTGATAGAAATAACCAGAGACAAAACATGACGAAAACACGGGATACGCTTCTCGAAAAATTCGAGGAAATATATAGCGAAAATTTTTGCAATAAAAGGAAGGCGACGGAACTAGGCGGAGTCGGAGGCGGTGTCCAGAGGCCAGGGGCGGGTACCCACCGCGGCCTGGGGTGGGGCCGCGGCAGAGGGCCGCCTCTGCCTCCTGGACCCCGTCTCGTACTCCGTCCAGTCTCCAAATTTTCCTAATTTTCGAAAAATAAATAATATAAATTTTCTGGAATTTTCCGAGACACTTTCCTTACTGAAACAGTTACCTATTCGTTTGCTGATTCTGGAGTCTTTCGTTATTTGGTTTCGATGAGTTCTTCCGGAGAAACCACTTTTATAACATCACCATCCTTTTCCAAGGGATTACCGGAGATGTAGTGCTTAAGTCGCTGACCATTCACCACTTCAGGTTTGTCTCCGTCAAGATTATTAATCTTTATATCTCTGGAGCGATAGACTTCCTCAATGATGAATGGTCCCTCCCATTTTGATAGCAATTTTCTTGCAAAAAATCTGAGACGAGACCTATAGAAAAGCACTTTATCACCAACATTAAATTCTCTTTTCAAAATTCTTTTATCATGCCATCTCTTCACTTTCTCCTTAAACAAACGAGCACTTTCATAAGCCTCGTTTCTCCACTCATCCAAGGAATTCAATTTAAGCAACCTAGTTTTACCGGCAAGATTAGTATCAGAATTAAGTTGTCTAACGGTCCAAAAAGCTTTATGTTCTAATTCAAGAGGCAAATGACATGCCTTCCCATAAACCATTTTATAAGGAGACATATCCATAGGATTTTTATAAGCAGTTCTATAGGCCCATAAAGCATCATTAAGTTTTTTAGACCAATTCTTCCTAGACTCGTTAACGGTCTTTTGAAAGATCAGTTTAATTTCTCTATTAGTTAATTCAACTTGCCCACTAGTTTGAGGATGATACGGAGAGGAGACTCTGTGATTAACATCATACTTGGCTAAAACCTTTCTAAAAGCTCCATGAATAAAATGAGATCCTCCATCAGTCATAAGATATCTAGGCACACCAAACCGAGGAAAAATAACTTCTTTAAGCATTTTTAGGGAGGTCTTATGATCAGCACTTTTAGTTGGTATAGCTTCCACCCACTTAGTAACATAATCTACAGCAACAAGAATATGAGTATTACCATGAGAAGTGGGAAAAGGACCCATAAAGCCAAACCCCCAACAATCAAAAGGTTCAATAACAAGAGAATAATTCATAGGCATTTCATTACGTCTACTGATGTTACCGACCCTTTGACACTCATCACAAGATGAAACAAACTTTTTAGCATCCTTAAATAAAGTAGGCCAATACAAACTTGATTGAAGAATCTTATGTGCAGTCCTTTCACCTGCATGATGTCCTCCATAATCACTATTGTGGCACTTCCGCAATACCTCCTCCTGTTCACGCTCAGGAATACATCTCCTCAAGATTCCATCAGCTCCCTCCTTGTATAAATGTGGGTCATACCAAAAGTAATGGCTCAAGTCATAGAAAAATTTCTTTTTCTGTTGATAAGTAAAACTTGGAGGCAAAAATTTCGAGACAATAAAATTAGCATAATCAGCATACCAAGGAGCATCATGAGAGGTTACCTTAACGACGGCAAGTTGTTCATCAGGGAAACTATCATTTACAGGGATGGGATCATGAGGAATATTTTCCATTCTAGACAAATTATCAGCTACAGGATTTTCTGCACCTTTTCTATCAACAATATGCAAATCAAACTCTTGCAGCAAAAGCACCCATCTAATAAGTCTAGGCTTAGCATCTTTCTTCTCCATAAGGTACTTAATTGCAGCATGGTCATTATGAATAGTTACTTTAGAGTCCACAATATACTGTCTAAATTTATCACAAGCAAAAACGACAGCTAAAAATTCCTTTTCAGTGGTTGCATAATTTTTCTATGCACTATCCAAAGTTTTACTAGCATAATGAATTACATTCAACTTCTTATCAATTATTTGGCCAAGGACAGCCCCTACAGCATAATCACTAGCATCACACATAATTTCAAAGGGTAAATTCCAATCAGGCGGCTGAACTATAGGAGTGGTGATTAAAGCCCTTTTTAGTACATCGAAGGCTTCCTTACAATCTTCATCAAAAACATATGGAACATCATTTTGAAGAAGATTAGTGAGAGGTCGCGAAGTCTTAGAAAAATCTTTAATAAACCTCCTATAAAAACCAGCATGACCGAGGAAACTACAAATATCTTTGATGTCTCTTGGATAGGGCATTTTCTCAATTGCTTCAATTTTGGCTTTATCAACTTCAATCCCCCTTTCAGAAATTTTATGTCCAAGCACTATGCCTTCATTTACCATGAAATGACACTTCTCCCAATTGAGAACAAGATTGGTCTCCTCACATCTCTGCAAAACTTTGTTAAGATTATAGAGGCAATTGTCGAAAGAAGTTCCATAGACGGAGAAATCGTCCGTGAAGACTTTCACAATTTCCTCACAAAAACCATGAAAAATAGCAGACATGCATCTTTGAAAAGTAGCAGGTACATTACACAAACCAAAAGGCATACGTCTATAGGCATCAGTTCCATAAGGACAAGTAAAAGTAGTTTTTCTTGATCTTCAAATTTAACAGCAATTTGAGAGAAACCAGAATAGCCATCAAGGAAACAAAAATGAGAATTCTTAGACGGTCTTTCAAGCATTTGATCAATAAAAGGCAAAGGATAATGATCTTTTCGAGTAGCCTTATTAAGTTTCCTATAATCAATGCACATTCTATACCCTACAACTGTTCTTTGAGGAATGAGTTCATTATTATCATTAGCAACAACAGTCATACCTCCTTTTTTGGGAACACAGTGAACAGGACTAACCCATCTACTATCAGCAATAGGATAGATTATACCTGCATCGAGAAGCTTGAGTATCTCATTCCTTACCACATCCTTCATCTTTGGATTCAATCTTCGTTGATGATCAACAACGGGCTTCGCATCAGGCTCAAGATTAATTGCATGTTGACAAATAGATGGAGAAATCCCCTGAAGATCATCAAGAGTATATCCCAATGCAACTCGATGTTTCCTAAGGACCTCCAATAATCGCTCCTCCTCTTTCACTGAAAGGTTAGAATTGATAATAACAGGATATATTTTCTTCTCATCCAAATATGTATATTTGAGAGTGTTTGGAAGGGCTTTTTATTCAAAAACGGGATCTCCCTTTGGAGGTGTCTGGGTCCCCAGAGACTCCACAGGTAGATCATGCTTTAGAATAGCCGGCTGTCTGAAGAAGACTTCATCAATTTCCTCTCTTTCCTGCATAAACATATCATTCTCGTGTTCCTCCATATATTGCTACAAAGGATCATTAGGAGGCACGGCAATAGAAGCAATTCTTTCAATAATAAGATCCTCATTAGGTAATTCTTTATCATAACGATGTCTAGCAAATTTGGAAAAATTAAATTCATTGGTTCTCCAGCGAATTGAACAAAGACCTTTTCTTTCTTAAAATCTATAACAGCACAACAAGTATTTAAGAAAGGTCTACCAAATATGATAGGACAAAATTTATCATTAACCAACCCCAAGACAAGGAAATCAGTTGGATATTTTACCTTACCACATAAAACTTCAACGTCTCTGACAATTCCCACCGGGGGGATGACATCTCTATTAGCCAATTTAATCTCCAAATCAATATCTTCAAGCTCACATGGTGCAATTTCGCGCATTATTTCTTGATAAAGTGTATAAGGAATAGCACTTGCACTTGCACCCATGTCACATAATCCATAATAGCAGTGATCACCTATCTTGACAGAGACAACAGGAGTACCAACAACTTTTGCACTTTTATCCTGTCTAACAATGTTAGTAGCAGCTTCACAAAAATAAATAGAACTTCCATCGACGTTCTTAGTTACCAGATCTTTAACCAAAGCTACTGGAGAGGCAATTTCAAGTTTTTCATCACGTTCATAAACTTTCCTTTCACTTTTATTAACCACACTAGCCACAATTGAGTGTTCTTTAATTTTTATAGGAAAGGGTGGTTTTTCAAAGTAAACAGCAGGTAAAACAAATTCAACTGTTTGGACAGGCACATCATCACTAGCAAGCACATCCTTTTTACAAACATCTTTAAATGGTTCATGATACTTATCCCACTTTTCTTTTGGAATATTAATATGGTCAGCAAAGGATTTACAAAGATCAACAACAATTTGAGAATCGAGCCCAAACTTAGCACTAAGCATGTTAAAACGTTTAGTTTCCATGAAAGATTTAATGCAGTCATACTCATAATTTATACCTGATTCTTTACCTTTGTCGATCTCCCAATCTTCCGCATTGTGATAAACCCTTTCAATTAAATCCCATTTAGCATTAACTTCTTTGTTTGTAAAGGATCCAAGAGAAGAGGCATCAAGCATATCCTTATCATTGTGAGGCAGCCTCGCATAAAAATTGTTAACAATTATATCATTAGGAAGCTTATGATTGGGGCATTTAAGCATTAAAGATTTCAACCTCCCCCAAGATTGAGCGATGCTTTCTCCTTCATGTGGCCAAAAGTTATAAATATAATTTCTATCTTGATGAATTTCATGAAGAGGATAAAATTTAGAATAAAGAGAGGCATAAGCTCTTTCCAATCCATCAAATGAGAATTATCCAGAAGCATATACCAATCCATAGCTTTATCCTTTAGTGATATTGAGAATAATTTCCTCATGATTACCTCTTTTGACATACCTGCAATCTTAAATAGCTCACACATGTCTTTAATGTAAAGCAAATGATACCCTGGATGGATGGTTCCATCCCCCGGATAACGGTTACTCATAACATGATCAATAATTCCCATGCGTATTTTAAATGGATCAATTTCAGAGAGCGGAGGACTCTTATCCACCACAGGTGTGGTGGCAGAGTCACTCCACAACAGCATATTAAATGAAGAGTGCTCCATAACGAAGCAAAGTAACAAGCAAAAATAAAAACAACACTTACAATAAAAGTGTTTCTTACCAATTCCACTTACCAATAGCGCTACACTCCCCGGCAACGGCGCCAGAAAAGAGTCTTGATGACCCACAAGTATAGGGGATCTATTGTAGTCCTTTCGATAAGTAAGAGTGTCGAACCCAACGAGGAGCAGAAGATGTTGACAAGTGGTTTTCAGCAAGGTTTCACTTCAAGCACTAAAAGAGAAATGTTTTTGGATTTTTGATTTAATGAACAAATAAAAAACAAGTAAATAAAAGAGTGCTACGATAATTGCAGCAAATAGCCCAATCCTTTTAAGCTCAAAGGACAGGCCGGTTGTGTTACTTATGAAGATTAAAACGTTCTCGAGGACACATGGGAGTTTCTGCCTAGCCAGTTTCATTGCATGCCGGTGATTAACCTTCAATGTTTTGATAAAGTGCTGTGTGGGTGGACCTATGCTAATGCACCGCCCTTACTTGGACAAATACATACTTGTGATTAAACCCCTTGCAAGCATCCGCAACTACAAGAAAGTAATTAAGATAAAAACCTAACCACAGCCTTAAACTCCGAGACCCTACACTCCCTAGTGCACCAGTTCACAAATTGGGGTTTAGGTTTCTGTCACTCCTGCAACCCTACCATAAGCAAACTAAATACACTATGCATTCCCCTAGGCCCTTTGAAAGGTGAAGTATCATGTAGTCGACGTTCACACGATACCACTAGAGGAATAACACCACAACATAAATCAAACCATTAAATTTTACTCAACATTATGCAATTACTAGCAACTAGGCTTTCCCCATGTCCTCAAGAACCAAACAAACTACTCACAAGACATCATATTGATCATGATCAGAGGTGATATGAATAAGGGCAACAATCTGATTGTAATGATAATTCACCGATAAAACTCTCAAACATCAACTACAAGTGGTAATCAACGCCCGGGATACGATTCCGATGAACTAATAGCAACACAATGACAATTGTTACAGCGAGATGAGATGGGATGACGGCGGTGATGATGGTGCTGATGGTGGAGATGATGTTGATGATGATCCCGATGATGCTTGGCGTGATGGCGATGACGATGGCGGCGATTCCCCCCTTCGGGAGGGAAATTCCCCGACAGATTTCTCCCTGCTGGAGCCCTTCTTCTCTCTGTCTTGTTTCCGCCTCGTGGAGGCGGCGGAAAAATTCCTTGTCGATGCCCCCGATGTTTTTAGGTCAGGGGTGAGTAATACGCCGAAGGGGAGCCGGAGGGGGGCCAGGGGCAGGACGGCCCCTGCTGCGGCCAAGGGTGGGCTCGCGGGTGCAGGCCGCCCCTGCCCCCCGTAGCTCCACTTCGTGCCCCCTTTCGGCTCCGTGACTTATTCTTTAAAATATTGACTTCATAATTTTTCTGGAATTTTCTGAGCTTCCTACGTCAGGTATCTTGACAGGTACTTTTTCAGCTGATTTCCGGCTCTGGCAGATCCATCCCCAATAATTGCCAAACATGCAAAATAAGACAAAATAACATAAGTATTGCATCATAATATGAAATATATCAATGAATTATGATGTAAGATAGTGATGCAAAATGGACGTATCAATCATGAGAGCCTTGAACTTGTCTCCTCCACCGCCTAATGAGGAGGTCCAGCCTCGCGTTGCCTACAAACACTGGAACAACAAGTATGTGGATTGGGATCATGAAGTGCCTGAGGATGATGACATTGAGTCCGACAGTGAGGAATAGGAGGATGGGTCTGAGGCCACGGCATCGGAGTGATCTTCTTGGGACGTTAGCATCACTCTTTTCCCCTTTTTGGTGTCTTGATGCCAAATGGGGGAGAAGTAGTTCTATTTAGACTTTCGAGGGTGTTTGCATGGGTTGGGCACAAGCTTCTTGTCGTTTTGTTTGGATTTTATAAGCTTGTGCCTATGTATCTTCTGTTTATCTGTTGAACTATGTGCTATGTGTGGTGTAAGACCTGCAACTCGTCGTGATTTACTTCTTGTCTATTTAATTTTGTTGCTCTCTATATCTTGGTTAAGCATGCTCATATCTAGGGGGAGCTCCTCTTGAGGGGGAGATTCGAGTTCTTGTTGCTTAATTATATCTTGTTTTGTGTGTTGTCATCATTCACCAGAAAGGGGGAGATTGAAAGAGCATCTCTTAGTTTTGGTGATATAATGACAACACATTTTGTGGGCTAATCATCATGTTCTATAAAGTGTTATGTCACGTTTTTTAGGTGGTTAGGCCCAGAAGGTGAAAAGATCGAAGACGGAGAAGAGAATCGCTTTGGAGTGGTTTTCTTCCCTTTAAGGACCGGAAGTTCCGTCCCTTGGACCGGAAGTTCCGGTGGGCGGAAGTTCCAGCATTTGGCCGGAAGTTCCGACCAAGCGAGAAAAAGGCTAAGTCATTTTTGGGATCCCTCTCTGGAGGGGTCCCGGAACTTCTCCCCAGAAGTTCCCCCGGAAATTTCCGGTGGCCCGGAAGTTCCGTCCCTGGAAGTTTCCGGTGGAATTTTGGCTAAGTCATTTTGGAGTTTCCTCTCGGGAGGGGTCCCGGAGGTTTTGGGCGGAGATTCTTCCCGGAGATATCCGGCCCACGGGAAGTTCCGGCCCCTGGCCGGAAGTTCTGGTACATAACACTGGAAGTTCCAGCCCCTCGCTGCCCCAACGGCCAGAATTTATGGAGGGGTATAAATACCCCTCCACCTACCTTGGTTCATTTAGCTCTTGCAACTCTCTCTCCTCCATTACAAGCAAATGCTAAAATCAAAGAGATCTCCCAATCCCTCCACCCAAACTCGTTGATCTTTGGACGATTGAAGGACAAGGCCCCGATCTACATCTTCACCAAGCCGTTCTTCATTTCCCCCTCATTCACTTGAGGGATTTCGTTTCTAGGGTTAGCATTGTGTTATCCTAGATTCTCTTTCTTACTACTTGTTGTAATTGTGACAGATTTGTTGATTTGGGAGCCCCCGATTAAGTTGTGGCTGTGTGCCCCAAGAACGTTGTAAAGGCTCTGGATTCCGCCTTGAAGGATTCCGATAGTGGAAGGTGAACCAAACCCGTGGGTGCGGTTTATCGGAGAATAGGGTGAGGCCTTTTGTGTCATCTTGAGCAGGCCTTAGTGGGGAGATCACACCCCTCCAACGAGACGTACTCCCTTAACAAGGAGGAACTCGAGAATACATCCTTATCTCCGCGTGCTTCCACTTCGGTTATCTCTATTCCTGTTCCCCTTTACTTGTATCGTGTTTATTTGCCTAGTCGTAGTTGCTTGCTTGTCATATAGGTAAATTCACCGTAGTTGCATATCTAGAGAATTCACCTTTGTGTCAAGCCTAAAATCGAAAAAGTATTAAATTTGGTGTAGCACCTATTCACCCCCCTCTAGGCGCCCATACGATCCTTTCAGTAGGGTGTGCGTGTGTGCATTCATAGAAGTGAGCGTATGAGCGTAAATGTGCCTGCGTTGTATTGTGTTTCGCAAAAAAAATGCCCAAATGATGTCTAGGCCAGTTATGATGGTCGGACAATGATGTCAGGAAGATTTGGACCCATATGATTAAGGGCATCTCCTAACCTTATTTCCAAAGGAGCCATAAGTTGGGTCCCACTCTATTTGCTATAAGAGATGGGATTTTCTACAATTCTTAATATCTATATGGGTTTCAATTTACATGCGTTTTATGATGAGGCACATGTGCTTGCTTTCCCCCCTCCTATATTAAACCATTGAAAGGACAAGGATGTCGCCTAGAGGGGGGTTAATAGGCGATTTAAAACTTTTACGGTTTAAGGCTTGATAATTGCGGAATAAAACTATGTGTTTAAATTAACAAGCAAACAACCTAAATATACTAGGGTCACCTATGTGCACCAACAACTTATGCTAAGCAAGATAACAACAAGGTGATAGCAAGATATAAAACTTCAAGCACGAAGGCTATCACAATGTAAATTGCATAAGTAAAGAGCTCGGGTATAGAAATAACCGAGGCATGCGGAGACGAGGATGTATTCCCGAGTTCCTCCTTGTTAAGGGAGTACGTCTCGTTGGAGGGGTGTGATCTTGCCACAAAGGCCTACTCAAGACGCCACAAAAGGCCTCACCCTATTCTCCGATGAGCCTCACCCCAAGGGTTAGGTTCACCTTCCACTATCGGAATCCTTCAAGGCGGAATCCGGAGCCTTTACAACGATCTTGGGGCACACACCCACAACTCAATCGGGGGCTCCCAAATCTTTGCCCGAAGCTTCACAACTCGAAGTCTTCGTGACACCACCAACTGTCTAGGGTACACAATGCACCCAAGAGGCACAAGCTCTTTGGGAACACAATGCACCCAAGAGTAACAAGCTTCTCGAACTTAAATCCCACGTATTATCGTGGGGAACTCAAACCTATGCACCAAATGCAAAAGGCAAGACCACACAAGGTGGTCAAGTACTTCACTCCCAAATCCAACCAAAGCAACTAATGCTAAAGAGGGATTTGAGAGGAAGAACAAGGATAAACACAAAGCAACTCCAAGATCTAGATCCAAAGGGTTCCCCTCACTTAGAGGAGATATGGTTTGGTGGGATAGTGGATCTAGATCTCCTCTCTCTTTTCCCTCTAAATGGAGTCAAGAATCATGGAGGGAGGGAGAGAAAGCAAGCTCTCAAAAGGTCAACAATAGAGGAGAGAGAGTGCCAAGAGTTAGATACCTATTGGGGAAGAAGGCCCCTTAAATAGGTGGCTCGAAAAACTGGTCGTTGGGTACTACCGGCCCTAGAGGAATCTGCGCACCAACGGTATCAAGGAAAACCCGCGGGGCCCGGTAGTAGGGCGGTAGTACCGGAGGTCCGGAACTACCATCCTACTGCCGGCCCACTACCGAACCTCAAACAGAGAGAAAACGCGGTAGTAGCCCGGAACTACCGGCCGGCCGGTACTACCGGTACGAGCGCGGTACTACCGGATCCTGAGAAAACAGCAGATCCTGAAACGCCATAACTTTTGCAAATGAACTCCGAATCGAGTGAATCCAATTTTGTTGGAAAGAGGACGACAAAAGCTACCCTATAAAAAGTGAAAATATTGAAACCAAGCAAGGGAGATTTTTCTAATAAATGGAAGAGTGAACTCTTCCATAAGGACGAACTGACAAAATCTCCAAAACCGAAAACGCAATAGAAGACGCATACGAAATCCGTTTTCGGTGAACTTGGTCTTGTCATGACGATCACGAAAAGCACCAAGACCACACCACGATAAGAGCCAAATAATAACCAATAAAGATGATTTCAAGAATGCAAAGGTTTGAGCTCGCCAAGTCGAGAGCCCCTCTTGATAGTATGGCTATCTATCCTATAACCCGGTCTCTCAACTAACTTCATGAGACCGGTAAAATAGAAACCCTATCAAGATCATACCTTTGCCTTGCGCATAATCCACTTGAGCTAGATGATGATGATCTTTGTCTTCTCAAGATGGACCACCTTTCTTGATTGCGCTCCGCTCGGTGAAGACTCGCAACATGCTCCCCCATACACCAAGATGGGAGAGGCACTCTTCGACATATCTTCACTTGGCCATTATCTTGATGACGATCACCACGTGAGCCATCCTCCATGGGCTACATAGGATACCCCTTTCGTTGCATGCTCATGGAGAACTACCTAACCACACATAGAGATACAAGCACATAGATCATGGGTTAGTTCACAAGGCTATATTGACAATTGCTTACCATACCATGGATCAAACGATCCCTCATGGTATATTCCTAGCCTTATGTGTTGATCAACTTGCACTTAGCCTTGATCAACATACAATCTTCTTCTTTTAGCATTGACTCCAACATATGGAGATCAAGCATGACATATGGACTAAACATACAGGAATAACTCAAAGCAAACATTAGTCCATAGAGATTGTCATTAATTACCAAAACCACACATGGGGGCAACCATGCTCTTTCAACCATGACCACATCAAGAGAGATATTATTTTGTTAAAACTCACTCTCACGGTGTATAAGACCTGAACATAGTTATATTGGTCTTGTTGACACAGAATTCCATACATAGAAGATGACCTAATTGGTTTCACTTACTCCCGTATGTGACGGTTTTTAGTGTCATGACCTAAGAGAGACCCTCAAAATAGTTTAGTGAACTATGATGTACCTCACACTTTTAAATGTAATTACACATATAATTGTCTTAATACCATTTTACAACTATTCGAAGAAAAATAAGCGTTTTGCACTTCTGTCTTTCCATTTCTACAATCTTAACCTCAATAGCGTCCTTTTTTCCATTCACGGTCCTTGCGTGCACAATCTCGTATCACACGGTGTTAATTTGTACATCACCTCTACATGATATTCATGTCTTCTGTCCTTTGGTTGGAACACTATCACTGTCCTAAAATTGTAGCATGGACTTGAGGATCCCGGGGTTCGTCTTCAAGGTTCAAATGGCATATTCTCTGGTTGAATATTAAAACTCATGTATAGAATTGCCGGTTATACTTTATCGTGTTGTGATTTTTTGTAAATGTAGGTGTTTTAGAAATGGTTCAGTTATTTCGCATGTGCGCGTGCGCGACTTCATTTGAGCATACTCCCCTACTCGATGTTGTTTCGCCCCCCTGTGTGCATAGTAGTAATTGAGCTAGGTTTAGGGTTGCTATGGTTGTTGTAATAGTGTATGGAGTTATGACATGGGTATTTGGCAACTCGATGCTCGCACATGCTACCGGTTGGTCGACAGTGTTGCTCTCTGGTGGGTCTCCATGGTGGAGGTTTGGTTTTGGGAGCAGATGTGGGGATATCTTAATAACTGTGTCTACTGCCATATCGAGCTGGAGCAGGTGTTGCTCATTTTCTTTCTGGCGATCGAGGGTATGGAAATTGAAGGGACAAAGACAAGGATGTAATTCACGAATTTGAGCCATTAGTTGAGCTCTTCGTTTTGGTTTGGAGAGGCTATATGCAAGTTGCGCACACGTTACTAGATTCAGCATTCTTCTCCGCTAGCTCAAGTTCCACAGAACTTAGCTCAACCACTTGGATTGCTCGAGGTGATCACCAAACGTTTACAAACTCGTAGTGGTCAATCTGCTGACCAGCTCAACATAACACCTAGCTGGCTAGGAGATGCCAAATCTTTCAATAGTAACAAGATAATCTCTCGAAGCTATAATGTGTACTTGCTTGATGCTCAAATAAGCTCACACTTTGTTTCTCAAGTGAATTTTCAAGAGTAGAGAGAGGGGAACTTGCAGGACAAAGAATAGATCTCAGATCTAGAATTCATCTAAAGCTGTTAACAATCCCCTGTGGGCTATGGGGGTCAGGTCCTAAATAGTTCCACCGAGTGTCGCAGGAAACTAGCGGTTGGCAGAATATGCTCTCTACTTGAATAATTACAGCAACCGCTAGCAGGTGATTCACAAAATGTTGCAATGGAAGCAACTTACACCTAGAGCTTCACCAAATGATGTGAAGCTCTAACTCTTCGGATTAGCAGTTCCCACACACTAGAGCACTATCTCAACACCAGTTCTAAAGCCGCAACTAGTTCTACCAAGCATTCAACCTAATTTATTCATGTCTTTTTGCACAAAGAATTTAGCCTAGTTGAGCATGCAACCAAGTTTCAATTTCTTACTTATATGAGATCACACCCCCTCTGTATAGTATGAATTTACCTACCATGAAGAACTACCTATGTCTTCACCTTCCGCTCCTGAGTCTTCATGAACGTTTTGTGTCTTCATTCCATTGTTGCTATTTCTTCACTTCATCTCAAGGGGTCGACATTCTTATTGTTAAACCAAGTTATCGGGATAAGAACCTATATATACTTAGTATATCATTAATCACTTAATTGATTGTCACTAGTCATAAAAAACATTAGGAAGACACTATATGCACTTTTAGAAATCACCCAAAATTAGTTGAATCACACAAATATGTCTAGGGACCTCAAAATACATCGTACTCACGAATGCAATTACAACTTTAGCCCTCTATTTTTACGACATGATGCATGGAAACCATGGGTGTCGATGAGTGAAAACTCACGCCACAACAATTGTTTCTGAAGTGTGCTAAAGGTGACCTCACTGAGGCATAGCGACATGGATCATTGTCTTCATGTACTATGTGAGTGAGAATAGCTATGTAAACTATGAGCACAAGGTGGGAGTTGCAAATGGAATAACCAGAAGAAGGGAGAGAGATCCAAGATAAGAAAAAGTTAAGAAGACCAATAAAAAGCAAATCAAGTATTACTTATTTATGGATTGTTGTCCATGTAAAAGAACAACATTCTACCAAACAAATTTGCTAATTACAATATTTGTCGGTGCCACGAAATAACGATGCTTGAACTAAGTTGAAAAATCCGATACCCGGTTCGTGCACGTTGATTCGGGATTCTTGACTGCTCGGTTTACGCAACTGCATGTAAAACCATTGATCGTACGTACGAATCATGTTATTGCAACCCCACACCACCAAAGGTGTATTTAATTTAATACACAAGATTTTGAAGAGATGGAAAACGTAGCGTACAAATAAGTAATTTAGTCCTACACGGAATAACATGATTGTCGAAACTCTATATATGAAGATGATACAAAATCTAAGAGAGCAAGGGTGCATTTACGACAAAAGACAATCCATGAAGTCTAATCTCTTATGATCATATTATGGCTTGAATGTGTAAAAGCTTCCGTGTGATAAGATTGTTTTTGGTAGATCTCTGTAATAAAGTCAATCTCAATCTTGTACTACATCGGACTCCATAAGATTTATACAAAAATAAAAAATCATTCTCAAAGACCTGAAAACGCACTCCCTAAAAAGAAAACCGAGCGCACGGATGCTGACGAAAGTGCATATCAGATATAGACAAGACAGATGACGTCAGCCACATGCGAATGTATTCTACAGTTTAAAAAAATACATAACTTTTAACTCGACTGTCCAAATTTAGTTCCGCTTTCACATCGTTGTTTCTCACGACGAGATCTTCGAAACAAGATCCCGTATGTATATGTTCTGATAGTTATTTTCGAAAAGCAACTTAAATAGTATAAAGTTGCTTTGATTTTTGTGCTAGTAAAGCAAATTTTATAATATGAAGTTGCTATAAAAATAAACTTGCTTTTTCATCCAAAAAGTTGCTTTTCTAGATAGCAACTATGTATATCGATAGACAACATTGC
This sequence comes from Puccinellia tenuiflora, assembly GCA_012064385.1. Taxonomy (NCBI): domain Eukaryota; kingdom Viridiplantae; phylum Streptophyta; class Magnoliopsida; order Poales; family Poaceae; genus Puccinellia; species Puccinellia tenuiflora. The sequence continues at coordinate 393,766 of QRDG01002412.1, read as the reverse complement.
AGAACAAACATGATTTTCTCTCGTAAAACACACAACCGGCCATTGCATGGATTAAAAACAAGGCCCTCTCCTCCTCATAGTTTTCATGTTTGTAATAAAAAATCAAGTTTATAGTAGACAATTGCTTTTTCTATGGGATATAAAGCAAAATTGAAGTACAAAATTGCTTTTAAAAGATATCATTTGATATGTTTATATGAGACCTTGTTTTTTAGGTTTACTGAACAGAAACTTGCTTTTAAGGCCCTCTCCTACTCACATTTTTTTTATGTTTGTGATAAAAAAATCAAGTTTATTGTATAAAGTTGCTTTTGTCTATGGGATAGAAAAGAAAATCAGTAGCACAAATTGTGTTTGAAAGATATTCATTTGAATATGTCTATATGAGATCTTGTTTTGTTGATCCGGTGAATAGAAACACAATGGTGAAATATGTTTGTAATTTTAAAGCACGATTTAGAAGCAATGTGATTTTTAATTAAAAACAAGCACCCCGCTTCTTCACATTTTTCGTATTTCTGATAGAAAATCAAATTTAAAGTACGAAGATGATTTTCATGTTAATTTGTAGTAAAAGTTGTTTTGTGTGACTGAAAAGCAAGTTTAGAGTACAAAGTTGCTTTTCAAAAATAATTGACGAAACATGTCTGTATGGGATCTACTTCTGAAGAACTCGTCGTAAGAAAATGCAACAGTGAAAACTGATTCTAATTTCGACGATCGGTTTAAAAGTAATGCAATTTTTAATTTCGAACTACTTTGCATGTGATGATGTATGAAAGCTTTACATGTTTTAGGAGTGTGCGCTCTCTTCCTGCCGGAAGCGCCGTGCGCCACCAAGTTGGGTCCAGAAAAAAAAAAAGCCTGAAAACGCATTCAACTTGAGCGAATGATGAAGGCGGATCTCACGACGCCCTGTCCGCACTCCAAAGTGGGGACCCAAAGCTCCCTCACCGTACAACCAGTCACACTCAATCTACCACTGGTGTATGACAACTGGGCCACAATCCATCTGGTCCCCACAAGTCATCCGCTCTCTTGCTAACATCCCACTCAGAGCTGCAGGCGGGTGACGCACAGAGCAGTCCCCAGGGAGCGTACTTCCGTTTCTGACACACCCACCCACCTCCCCGTCGCATCGCCGTCGCGACGGCGCCCCTACAAATACACCGACCATGTCGGCCTCCTGACCCGCCGCCATCTCCCGGATCCCGATGCCCCAGGCCCGAATTCCAACAAGTGCCAGCCGCTTCGCCTTCGTAGCTCGAAGCCTCTGACCCGGGGAGGAGGGGACGAGGGGGCCAAACCCCGCCCTAGGGTTTGGGTTTGGAGCCGGATCGATCCGGCCCAGGGTTCGGCGGAGCTTCTCCAATGGGGGATCGGGACGAGGAGGAGGAGCTCCAGATGGCGCTCCGCATGAGCCTGCACGGTTCGCCGCCCGCGCAGCCCGAGCCCAAGCGCAGCAAGCCCCCGTCGCCCGCTGGGGAGTCGCCGGAGTCGGAGGCTCGCCGCAAGCAGCGCGAGCTCATGGCCGCCGCCGCCGAGAAGCGCCTCCGCTCCATCCCCTCGCCCGCCACCGTCGTTTTGCCGCCGCCGACCGTGGGGGCAGAGCAAACTTCCGCACCGGAGGACGCCAAGGAGGACGTCAAGGTCGAGCCGGAACCAACCGTGGTGCCTATGGAGGATGTGAAGGAGGCGGAAGTGGCGGTGGAGGAGGTAGAGGTGGCTGAGCAGAACGAAGGGGAGGAGTTGCCTCCGGACGTTGCTGAGAAGCTCTGGGTCATGGTGTTTGGGATCGGGGTTTCGAAGGCGGTTCTGGCGCAGTGGAGCAATCAGGGTATCAGGTGAGCGTTTTCTCGGCGCTGCTGTTCCATTCATATGTTCTTATATTGGTGAAAACAGACGGGATAGTTTCTGACCGTCGATTGAAGGCTTCGTGAGTGGATATGGTTTAGAGAAATCGAAATCTGGTACTGTCCGTGTTTGATTCTGACCCGGGCAAACAGGGTATGGTATATGATTTGGTATAGCGATAACCGGACATTGATGCTGTCTGAGGTTTTATAGGGAACTATCTGGATAATTTAATCTAGGTTATCCGAGACAATCTAACTTGCTCAGCCTATAGATCCTTTTTGAACGCCCGCTCGACTGCCTCGTGTGGCTATGCCCTTGTTCATGTTGTACTTCTATACATTTTCCCGGAAAGTTCACTTTGGTAGAATTATTGCGTGTTGTCTTTGAATCTAGCTTCTACACACATGGTACATGTTGTCCAGTGCCTTCTGCATCTATCAATGATTGCTCAACAAGCGGAAACGATATATTTACGAGTTAAATTTCCTTGTTCAACTACCAATATAGTAGCAATTTGGAAATATTGTATGGTTGATTAATCATTATATTATGATGCATATGGTTTATGTTTTCATGCGGTGTTTGGTTAGTAGCCCTGTGACCAATACTATCCGCATTCGTATTCGAAACCCGGCACTGTCCGTGTCCGACTCCGAGTCGGAGAAAAAACATGGTTTAATATACAAGATGAGTGATATCGGTCCATGACCACTCCGATTTCACATCCATGTGCGTAAAATAATGGCTTTTGGTCAGTTGGTAGCTTTCATTGTATTTGGACTACCAGTAGGTTTCAGTTCTGATGATGTTGTCGGTCTGCCACATGAGCGCTCTTATTTATAGTTCGGATAGGCATGATGATCGACCACTAGGTTGAAAAGTGTGCTTATGAGATGGTCAGTTTTAGTGTCCCTGAATACTCAAGGATTTGATGTCACTCTATGGCAGACTGTTGTGAATGCATGCATAAATTGTATAGCGTAGTTGTTTCTTTGGTGTATGATACTCGTGATTCAAAGTGATCATACATTGGTATGTGCATCTATGACTCTATGAGGATAACCGAGCTAGGAGATTAAGAGAACAAGAGCTAGCCCATTACTCAGATTGGCACGTGCGCATGCAACTGTACTCATGTAAAGCATATAAGCGAAACATCGCCATAACGTATATGGAATTCAGAACGGTTGGTGATTAATAAATGCGCCATGCATAACAAAATATAAGGCTCACAATTTTTCTTTTTTTTTCGTGACTGAATAGATATTGGGCATGGAGACTAGTGATGTTTTCAATGCCTCGCCCTTATTGCTCTTTCTCGTCTGCATTGATTACTTAACAAGAGTAGTATTTCTCTATTTTCCAAGGAAATTCTGAGATTTTTTTTTACGAATATTGTTGCAGGTTCAATTACAGTAATGAAAATTGATTCCCTTGGTTGTGCTCTGTAGTGAACTATATTCATGCCATACATGAGCTGTCATTTCTAGTAGATTTTCACATTTAGTGGATACTGATCTGGTAGAAGCATATTGAACTATTGGATTTGGATGTTAGAAGGATGATACCGTGGTTTAGTTTCCTGTACCCATCCTGCTCCTGCCGGGGTCTGGAAACCGATTTGACTGGTTACCAGTGGGAGTTGGTCAAATTTCGGATGGTTTTAGATTTCCAAAATTAGGAATAAAACAAAAGAAAAGGTTCATTAGCCACAGGTTTTGAAGTAGGTTGTGTTAATTCAAGCTTCTTGGTGTCTCCATTCCAGATATGGCCGTTAGCCCATTAGTCAAAACATACTCGTAGTTTTCAAATGAAAACAAAAGGATGTGAATTCAAAATAAACCATCTGGTTTATATATTATCATGGTACTGACCGGTCCTGGCAGTAACTGGCCCATCACCACCAGGAAATGGAACCCTTGACAAGACCATGTGCCACATTGGTCGTTACGAATATGTCCGTTTGGGCATGGTTAGTTTATAGTATATTGAGGTCTTAAAAGGTGAAGTTGTTAGCGGTATTTGTGAAAATCAGAGCTACTGGAGTTATAAGTTGGCACATTGTCTACCATAAATCTGCATTGGTGGCTGAGATGAAGTAGTTTTTGTAGCAATGGAAGGACCTGAAGGCATCAATTTTAAGCCACTGCCATTTTTGTGGGAACAGTAGGGTAGAGCCCTACCGAGCATAAGTTAAAGCGTTAGATCCTTACATGCCCCTGCAAAGCTGAAAAATATCTCTGTATGATTGGTGCTTTAGAGTTAAAAATGTGTTGACTGACTACCAGTGAGATGCAGAGCATTTCATAAACCTTGCTTGGGAAACAGAATATGCTTCTATGAATTGTAACTCTGGTTGCTGGTAGGCTCTAGCTGTGAAGTAGAAAAGTTTCCAGATCCATTGAGGCAATCAACATGCATTTTCATGCTTGTGCCATCAAAACTAAATCCATATAGTTTCTGGAAATAACATGGCTCTGATCATAGCATACCTCATATAGTGACATCATACATTACGTAACTTTAATGAATGCAATATATATTTTTTGTCTAACTGTCAAAATGCATGCAGGTTTAGCTCTGATGCAGAAACAACTATGGGACTGGTGCAGCATGAAGGTGGCCCCTGTGGTGTCTTAGCTACATTGCAGGTACATCCGCCTCGCTTTATCTAATTGTGATTGTCGAATGTTGGTTGGGCATCACTAGTATTCCTGTAGAAGTTCTCCATACTTTCTTTCCTACAGCTCAGTACAATATTTTCATCCTGATTTTACTTTCCATCTTTACTTCTTTCTGTTGGCATAAGTTGCTACATGTATTCTCTATTCTGAAAACAATTTCATTGCTGCAACGAGCTGACTTCCCATTTTGCCAACTGGAAGCTACAATAACCGGGTCATTTCAGTTGGACTGCCTGAACATTTTCAACAGTATGAATGATACCACTCGACACCGCCTAAGTATCCTGTTTAGCAATCCTGATAATAAGAAAACAAATTATCTTGTATCATCGAATGACATGTCTAAGTAAGAGACAGGCTGGAGCATTCTGCCTTTACTTTAAATTTTATACCAAAAAGCTGTTTAAAGCTGAGTAGCTCTACCAATCTACCTTTTTTCTACGAGCTTGTCATTTTAAATTCTATTTCCTTATTTGTTACACTAATTTATCCTGATGAACAAACCCTACCTTTAGGGTGTGTTTGGTTCGAGAACGAAGTGGAACGTAATGTCATGGTTCCATTCTAGTGGAGTGGGTCGGTTCCGTTCTCGTGTTTGGTTTAGACTAAAAGGTGGAATGGAATGGTTCTGTTCTACGTTTGGTTGGGACAAAAGAATGGAATGGAATGGAATGGCTAGAATCTGGTTTATCTCACCTCTTTCATATGAATGGTGAGCATACCTCCCACATATGTAGTGCATTGTTCTAAGAAAAACAATGAATTTCATCAACAAATTATTATATACCTATGGACAGCAGCATAAAACACCACATATTCCAAAAATAAATAAATTAGTCCACGAATTATTTCTCTCAAAAAACGAGCTAGACATGGCCATGAGAATTGAACCGGACATGGGAATTGAAGTGGACATGAACAAATCCTTGCAAAGAAGTGGATCGATCGCTGCTACTCCTCAATCAGCTCTGCTCCAAATCGATCGTTTGCTCTCACGCCACCACTGCTTGCCGCTGCTACCTGTTAGCCTGTTCAAATCGATCGGTGCTTTCCCATCGCCACTGCTTGCCACCGCCGCCTCAGCTGATTGCTAGCCCTTCTCCGGCTCCTTTCCTCCGTCTTCTCCTTTCCTCCAACCACCGCGTGCCGCCAGAAATGGGAGGATGGAGACAAGGGGAGTACGTGAGAGGATAGGGTGGGCTGTTTATTTCCGGGTGAGCGAGAGATTAGTGGTGAGGGAACGTGTGCATTCCACCGATTCGGTGGAACGGCCTCATTCCGCATCTAGAGCGAATATGCCTTTTGAGGAATCAGTCCATTCCATTCCTTATTTCCAATCAAACACTAGAATGGGTGCCAAGTGCAGAACCAACCCATTACATTCCATGTGGTGACCCCAACCAAACACACCCTTAATAATCACAAGTTTGTGACTTATCTTCCCACTAGATAGGTAGTACCGCTGGGGAATTCTAAAGTCACAAGTCTGACTGATATCTGCTGTCCCTCAAGAAAAAAACTGATATCTGTATTGAGTTTATGCTCTCAGCAAGCGGAATATTTCTAATAACAGCTTCTTTATGATTTGTTTTGCAGGCATATGTCCTTAAATATCTTTTGTTTTTCTCTGATAATTTGGGTAACCCAGAGGTCAGTGACCCGTCACATGCTTCGGGACAAAGACGCTTTTATCAGAGTTCTTTTGCTGCAAGGGATGATTTTTCTTCTCTAACTGAGGATGGAAAGACGAGGTGGTTTCTTTTGCTCCTTAACAACTATGCTGATGTCAGTGTTGTCTTGTGACCATTATCTGTTCAATAATTCTTCAAAACCACTGTTCATCATATTATGAAACATGAAACTAGCAGCTGACATGAGAGATAAAGATCTGAGTTTATGCCCATGATCTTTCTTAATTAGTAGTACTATTTTATTCATGTTTTTGTGACATATTGCTTGATTTACAAAACAAAGCATTGTATTTCAGTGCATTATTAGGAATTCTTGCCATTTGTTTATTGAAACAACATCAATGCTCTAGACATTTATTCGTTAGAGAACCTAAATGCTTCCATACTTATTATTTCCCCCATCATTTACTAGTTTAGAATAGATATTGTAAATGTATCCTGAAATATTATGCGATAGCACTATACTTTCCTAATATTCAAATGACTGTTAATTAATCAATTAATTATGTTTTATCAGAGCATTGGTTCATGCAATGGTGGAAATTCTATTTTTATGCGGAACTGGGAAAAGAGCTGCTGTGGCATTAATTGGAGGTGTCAGTCGTGGGGTAAGCGGACATGTTAACACTAAGGTGCTTATAAGCTCTGAGATATTTCCAAGCTACAAATGCCGATTATTCTCTTATGAAACTTACTGCAGGAAATCAATGCTGCTTTGGAAGGCCTTTCTGTTGAATCAGCAATGGATTTCCAGAAAGTTCTTAGAATAAGTACATTTACCTCAAGGAAGGATGCATTCCACATGCTTCTGTCAAACATTCGTCTGTTTGAAAGTCGTCTGGGAGCCATGCTATTTCTTATCTCTTCTCTACTCTCGCGGGGATTGGTATGTCTTTGTCCATGTTTAAGTTCTGTACATTTTGTGCATTATATTGATTTTTGTTTGCATGATTAAATACATTTTCATATCTAAGCGTGTACTTGAACTTTATTTTTTGATTCAGGAATGTATCCAAGCAGACAGGGATGATCCAAGCCAACCATTGGTGACAGCTCCATTTGGGCACGCTTCTCAGGTACAGATACCATTGTCATATACTCCAGTATTTAGCACAGCAGGCTTGCTGTATCACCCCACTCTTTAGTACAACACTGCCAATTTAAATGGAGTTACACATGCATATAAACCTTGTTTTGGGCCAGTCTGTAGCACTTTTGGGTTGACCCTTGTACACGAAGTGAGGACTAAAGAGGAAGCTATGAATGTGTGGAATGCGTGTCTGCTCCATCACGAACTGGAACTAGACTGTTACTCCCTCCGTTTCATAATATAAGATGTTTTAGCCATTTTCCACATTCACATTTGGACCACATGTATCTAGACATGTTTTAGTGTATATGTTCATCCACTTTCCATTCTTTTAATCCGAATCTAGACAACATGTGAAACATCTAAAACATCTTATATTGTGGAACGGAGGGAGTAGCTTCTACAGGGTGTTACACTTGCCATAGCAGCACACATTGCGCTTACTGTTGCAATATAGTGCTGAATTCACTTGGGTGCTATAATATTGATCCGGCATTTATGTACTGTTGATACTGCCTGTTTAGTATGTATAATATTTAATACTACTATTATAAATTAGATGAAGCCATATGTAACTGGTGTGGCCTTTTGCAGGAAATTGTGAATTTATTGCTTTGTGGAGAGGCTGTCCCAAATGTATTTGATGGCAAGATGGACCTTGGTGGTGGCATGTCCCTGAAAGGCATACCAAATGGTGTTGAAGTTGGTTTCCTCACCCTTCTGGAATCACTAAATCTGTGCAAGGTTGGTCAGTACCTAAAGTGCCCAAAATGGCCTATATGGGTGGTGGGAAGTGAGAGTCACTACACAGTCCTTTTTGCCCTAAATCCCAACGTCCAAGAGGAGAATGAGCTCGAAGAGCGGGAATCCAAAATTAGGAGGGCATTTGATGCACAAGATCAAAGTGGAGGTGGAGGCTTTATTACTGTCGAGGGGTTCCAGCAAGTTCTCAGGGACACGGACATAAATTTTCCTTCTGATAAGCACGATGATCTATGTAATGCGGGCATTATAGTATGGAGCGAATTCTGGCAGGCACTTCTACAGTTGGATAGAAGGTCGGGAGGCATGAAGGATCCAACTGGCCTTATGGGCAAGAAGCAATTCACTATCTACCACTTCAACGGAATCGCCAAGTCTGTGCTGAATGGGAATGCAAACACAGGAGGGTCGACCCCCGTACAAAGACCTAGGATATGTAAGTTAAATGTCAGCGTCCCACCTAGGTGGACTCAGGATGAGTATCTAGCTGATGTTGTAAGCTCATCGACCAGCGGCAGCAAGGATGACAGTGTTCTTTCTCTTGCTCCACCAGTTCAGTCTTGTCAGCATGCGCCATTAGTAGACTGCATTAGAACTCGATGGGCACGAGCAGTTTGCAGCTGGGTTGGAGATGTACCGAGTATTGTCTGATGCTTGGAGCTTTCTTCCATTGATTCCAGCCATGTCGCATATTGGTCTGATTTCGAAGATGGCCCTTGCTTAGCACATACTACTTGAGCTCCCAGAGAAATTTTTGGAAGGCGCTGCTGGTGTTGTAATTGTTTAGCCTGATGAATATATGTTTTTCTCCCTTCGACATGAACCTTTTTACCGCGTGATTTTATCAGGGACATGAGTATTCTTTTTTCTTTTAATTGACACTAGATGTATACCCCAGTTATGGATATGCTGTTAAGTATTGAGGCACATTCTTTCTTGTACACAGATAATTTTGTTGTAGTTTATTTTACATCTGATACAAGGCTGAGTGACTAGTTTATTTGAAATCCAACAGAGCTGTAAACGTTTTATAAATTATAATGCTGTTTTACTTGTCAACCTCTTGGTTTGTTACTTTCTGTCCTAAAGTTAAGATTTCCTTCTTATCTCAATTGAACATGTTCGTGTAGTAAATCTTTCTACTTGTATCGCTCTGTGTGAATAGTGAATCAGCTAATCTTCTTTCCTTGAGCCCATCGCAAAATGGAAAACCCAGGAATGCGAAAGAAAGGATTAACTGACGTACAAACATCCTGTTCCGTTGTTCTGTAACAGTACTTACAGTTCTTAAATCTGGATATACCCCTGAGATGGTGAACTTATGGTGCATCACGACTTGTGCTCGTGAACTTGTGGTGCATCGGTATTGTTGTTGGTAACTACTACTCCCTCTGTTTTTTAATATAATACGACGTTTTAGGAAGCTTAATCACATCATTCATGTTACACATAAACCAAACGCCCATTGCATGACTAGTCGGTCGTGGGTTTGTGCCCTTTGTTCTCTCATGTAAATAGGGTCAATGTGGGCAAGCAAACAAGGTGTAAAATATGGGCTAGAGGCTGCAAACGCCCAAATATATAAATGTGTCAAATTATTGTGAGCAACCAAACACACACTACGTGCTACAAACCAATTGTTAAGAAACAGTCAAAACGTTTTTGTAATATAAAATCACAATGTCATGTAATATACATGTACCCTGCCGTAAAGTTTCAAATCCGTAAAATTAGAATGAATCAAACATATCTAACTCAAAAGTCAATGTGAATAATAAATTGGATTACCATTCATGTATTTTCCTCGATCAATCAATTTGGATTTGAGATTTTTCACAGGTACATCAGGTGATGGTGTGCTGGCCGCCGCCATCCCAAGCGTTCGATACTTGAATTTCGATTCAATTTGCTGCGATGCTCTGACGACCCAGAAGTTTTTGCTAGAAAAAGAAGGCAAAGGTCTCCGCGCACCCCTCTCGCTCCTCTCGCTGCGCCGGCGATGAGCTCCTCAGTTGAGCCTCACCACCACCACCACCACCACCTCACCTCCTGACCCTCTCCTCCTCCTCAACCCGCCGCATCGAGCATCAGTCATCTCCGCGCCATCCGCTGCGGCACCTCCGCCCCGCCGCCGCGCCAACCCTCAGGCGATACCACGACCAAGTTATCAGGGGGGCACCTCCACCCCGCCCCTAAATACCTCTACCGCCAGTCGGCCAGTGTCACCCCAAGTACGGCGACACTGCCATCACTTGTTCAGGTCTGGAGTCTGAGGGTGTGTTTGGTAGCCCGGTTGGACCCAGAAAATCTCTCCTCAACCATGCCCACTCATTTTTAAGTTGTTTGGTAGCCTGGTTTTAGCTCCTCAGCCCTGCCCAACACATACGGAAAGCCCTTCTCAGCCTGGCCGGGTTGTGAAGCTGAGATCGAGCTTCGCACCTCAGCCCGGCCGGACTCATACCGAAAAACATCCCACGCGTGGGCCCCACCGGAGGTTCGCGCTGCACCCCCAGCCAGGCCGAGGTCATTTCCCCCCCCCCCCCCCCCCGCGAGCCTCCTCTCCTCTTTCGCGAGCCTCCTCTCCTCTCCCGTCCCGGCCGTCGTGAGCTGCTCCCGTCCGCCGCCTCCTCTCCTGCTCCCGTCCCGCGAGCCTCCTCTCCTGCTCCCGGCCGTCGCCTCCTCTCCCGTCCCGCCGCCGTCTTCTCTCCCGGCTCGGCTCCTCTCCCGCCGCCGTCTCCTCTCTCGCCGTCCCGCGAGCTGCTCCCGTCCCGCCTCCTCTCCTCTCCCGTCCCGACCGTCGCCTCCTCCTCGCCTCGCGTCCCGCAAGCCTCCTCTCCTGCTCCCGTCCCGCCGCCTCCTCTCCTCTCCCATCCCACCGCCGTCTCCCGCTGCCGTCGCGAGCTGCTCACGGTCTTTCGCCCTTGCGAGCTGCTCACGCCCGGCCGCCGTCGTGAGCTGCCCCTGGCCCGCCGCCGTCGCGAGCTGCTCCAGGACGCCGCCGCCGACCCGTCGTCGCGAGCTGCTGCTTCTCCATGCCGTCCGTCGCGAGCCGCTGCTTCTCCAGACCGTCCGTCGCGAGCTGCTGCTCCTCCCGGCCGCCCAACGCCACCGCTAGCCACGATGGGATAAGATTGAGGACCTGATTGCTTTTTATATTTCTGTGTAAGGTTCTTTGTGTAAGAATTTGGACCTATTTGTAATCCCAGCCTGTCTCAGTGCGTACAGACTACCAAACAACATCTCAGCCCAGCCTGTCTCACTGCATACAGACTACCAAACAGATAAGAAAATCTCTGTCCAACCCGTATGAGGGCAGCATGTCTCACTTGAGAAAGCCATGCCCAACACATGCAATCTACCAAACACACCCTGACTGATGGGTCTGGAGTTCGGGTCCGAGCACGAGGAATGGGGAAGTGCCAACTATTTGCGAACATATATTTTTTCCAGCCGCGGTAAAATCTTCCACTCTTCGCCGCATCCTGCATGCCCAATCCTGGTCTAACCTTACCTGAATTCTGATGTTGTCCTGCAATCTGACTTTTTGTTGAATGGGGGTGAGCCATACTAATAAGAGGGATTGAGAGGCAGTGGAGATGAAGCACATAAATCCACCTCGGGAATGGAGAAGTGCAAGTATTTATGAACAGATTTTTGGGTCCAAGGTGCCAGGTTTTGAAAATGGAGCTAGTAGTTTTTTTGGTAAGCTTATTGCAAATTTCATGTTTTTTTTTTCTGAGAATTCCATCAACATGTTTGAGCCAACATATCGCAACCACTAGATCGCAGATAAGGGTGTGTTAGCACTCGTTTTTGGCAGGTACCAGGTTCAGGAGTCCTCAGGAGGAGTGGCGGCTCGTTGATGACCCGGCGGGGAGCCAGCCCGACTTACCAGGAGTTGGTTTTGTGACAATCCGGGTCACGGGTTCTAGTGCTTACTCGGAATAACTCAAAGGGGACCTGGCGTGTCCAGAACCCGGCTTGACAGAACTCGGTTGTAACAGAACCCGGTTTTGACAGAACCCGGTTTAAAGGGGACCCGGCGCAGGCTAGACTTGAGGATTCTTGAAGATTCCAGAAAGCTGCATCGGAGAAGCCAGAAGCGAGGAAACTTAATGCTTGCTCAGCCCAAAAAGGAAGTCGGTGGCGCCAGGGAGAGTTTGGGTCCAACCCGGAAGGAAAAGTACGAGTCCGGCTAGGAGTCTTACCTAGTTTAGAGGTAGAAACCGACTTAGTTTATGAGTTGTAATCCTTGTAGAAGTCCAATGCTTGTACGGGAAGTCCAGCCGCCTCACTATATATATGTAGGAGGTGACGGCCGATTAAAATTAAGCAAACAATCGACAAACCAATACTACTACTACCTTTTACCCTCAAACCCTTGTTCATGCTTCCGTTCTTCGGCGACTTCGCATAGATTTTGCCAGAGATCGATAATTAAGCTTGGAGCGGTCAAACCGGCCAAGTTCAGCCAATCGTCGCCGGAACCTCCGACGGGGTCCCTCCCGAGGAACTGGGGCGTCTGGTTTCAAACGTGCCGAGTCTTTGTCTTGCGTATCGCGCTGAGACTCGGCCTCCCGCGGGGCGAGTTGCGGAGTATCTCCCCCGGCACCGCGGGTACACAAGGACGTGTTCGTGTGACGTGTTTACATCGCAACACACTTTTTGGCGACTCCGCTGGGGACATACCTCTAAACCTAAAATCGGACAGCAATGGCCGGTTCTAAAGCTACAGATCTATCCGGCATCACCACTGACAACATCATCAAGCCTACTCTTAAGGACTTGTCGGAGGCGCAACGCCACGGTCTGGATGAGTGGAAGAAGAAGAGAAGCGAGGAATTCGAGGCGCTGCGACTCAAGCGGGAACAGGAAGACGAGGAGTTGTACTTGGCCAGCTTCAAGTTGGATCGGCAAGGTGTAACCGCGCCGATCAAGGAGCCGGAATATGTACCTCTGAGCATTGGCATCGACACACCCGCTGTAAGTAATAGTGTCTTTACTTCTGAGCAATTAGCTGAAATTCAATTCCATGTTTCACAAGGTACAAATACTGTTTATAATGTTGTCATGGAACTTGATGCTGCTAAGAAGAACACCATCCAAGGCCAAACATCGGATGCACAACCGATGAGCCCAAACAAGGAAAATCGGGTTGTCAATGCACTACCCTATCCGACTCCGATCCGAAGTTTACCCTACCCGGCAAGTCAGACGGGACCAGCGGTGCAATTTTCGGGGCGCGAGTCAATGCCGAATTCCAATTCGGCTCCTTGGATACAACCTGGCCCTGTGACCAATTCTGCTCTTGTGCCGAGTCAATCGGCCAACGGGGACGATTTGCTGGTCGAGTTCCAGAAGAGGTTAGATCAGATAGCCTATGATAAACTCGGGATTATGCCAAAACATAGAACCTACGTTAAGCCCTATCCCGAGTATTTCGATCTACAACCTTACCCACCTGGCTATAGAGTTCCCGAGTTTTCTAAATTCAATGGGGTGGATAACAAATCGACATGGGAACACATTAGTCAATACTTGGCTCAATTAGGCGAGGTTAATCATGATCATATCAAAGTCCGCTTGTTCTCATTATCGTTGACCGGGGTTGCTTTTTCTTGGTATTCAGCTTTAGCGCCTAACTCTATACACACTTGGTTTCACTTGGAGCGAAAGTTTCATGAGCACTTCTATGCTGGTGAGGTAGAGTTGAAATTGTCCCATCTTACATCGGTTAAGCAGAAACATGATGAATCGGTATCCGATTATATCAAGAGATTTAGAAATACTAGAAACCGATGTTATAGCTTGGCGATAACTGAAAGAGATATGGCCGACTTAGTTTTTAATGGGTTGAGAACGTATCTGAGAGAGAAGCTAGAAGGGCACGAGTTTTCTTCTGTTGGTCAAGTTCAGGAGAAAGCTTTGGCTCATGAAAGCCGAGTCAACGAGTCCAAAGACTCGCATCGGATGAGCAGGAGTCGGCTTAACGCTGTCGAGTATGATGCTGACTCCGGTGATGAAGCCGATGTGTACGTAGCCGAGTTTGTTTGGCCGAGCAAGGCCAAACCCTATATGTGTGATGACTTAAAGCCGATTCGTAAGAATCGGGATGATGAAGTTAAATGTACTTTTGATGTAGGCAAATGTGATCGAATATTTGATGCCTTGTTAAAAGACAAAGTGATTCGAGTTAATCATGTTATGCCATCACCTGATGAATTACGGAGACGTGCGTATTGCAAATATCACAACTCTTTCTCTCATGCTACTAATGATTGCAATGTCTTTCGTCGACAGATTCAATCGGCCCTCAATGATGGACGATTAAGTTTTGCTGGCATGGCTATTGATACACAGCCGTTCCCAATGAACGTGCTTGATCTCGAGGGGAAGAAAGTACTTCTTCGGCCAGAAGTGGCCGAAGCCGCTAACAAATCTAATGTGGTTATTGGTGAGCCCAGGAAAGAAGTCGGCGTCAAAGAAGCAAGGAGAGAGGTCACATTGACCCGGCAACCCGATGGAAAGGAGGTTATCAAAATCACTGTCAGGAACTCCACACTCGGGGGGCAACAACCACAAGCGAGAGAACCCGGAAATAGAAATCCGGAACTCGGGGGGCAACCTCGGTTCATGAAGCCCAAGAACCCGGAGGTCGGCAAATGGAAAACGAATCAAGTTGAGTACAAGCCAAAGAAGATCAAGCCGACTTTCGATATGTTGCTGAACAAGTACGTGCGCCAAGTCGGGTCTAAGGTAACTCGGCAAATGGAAAACGAATCAAGTTGAGTACAAGCCAAAGAAGATCAAGCCGACTTTTGATATGTTGCTGAACAAGTACGTGCGCCAAGTCGGGTCTAAGGTAACTCGGCAATATGGGAAGCGACCGAGGTCTAAAATAACTCGGCAAACGATGCAGAGCCGACTTGTGTATCCCGGTGAATCCTCCTACTGGCGAGTCAAGGAGCAAGGAGCTGACGAGGTTAGGGCTCGGCAAATCCCAAGGTTGTGTACCCCGGGTTGATTGAGGGGGAGAGAGTATGAATCGTTGGTGGTTAAGACGGCTAACAGGGGGCGAGTTTACCCAGGTTCGGCCCCTCGAGGTGAGGTAAAGACCTACTCCTGCTTGTCTGGAATTATCGAGGTGGCTACAATGGCGAGATGCAATCTCGCTAGGGTTTGTGTGCTGCTTGCTTGACCTAGACGACGCACCCTCCCGGCCTTTATATCACAGGCCAGGTCGCGGGTGGACGGTGCAGATTGCACGTTACAAGGTAAGGAGAACCATCACCGGCCTAACCGACTACTTGGGCCACACGGTACACTTCATGGGCTTCAATGGGCTTCTCTTGGCGTGACCCAGGTACCTCCACCGTGGGGTACCCGAAAGGTAGCCCCACGACAGGAGCCAAGGCCACCAACACAGAGAAGATGGTGGTTCCAGAAAAGTCATTGGTTATTGGGACCCATGTGCTGAAGCTGAAAGACCCGGTTGTAGAGCCGGCAAATGATAAGCCGATACTTGCTATCGTGCCTAAAACAATATCTAGCAACCATGAAGCCGGGTCCAGCCAAACCGGGGTAGCCAAACCCCGGGATCCAAAATATACTCAGCCAAAGTGGTGTCCGCCGGGTATAACGAAGACACAGAAGCGGAAACTGCAGAGGGCAAGGAACCGGGAGATGACAGAGAAGGAGGCTGAGCAAGCCAGAAATGCCAAGTTCAACGCTGAAAGACCAATGGTGTCGGCTCAAGCATGGGTACCAAAGCCGACTCCTATAACGACTCCTTTGGTGATTGCGCCGAGTCCTGTTGTGAGCAATGAAATAGAATCAACTCCTGTACCGGCCATTACTTATGCATCATGGGCAGATGAAGTCGAAGCAGCAGACTTGGAAGCAGGGGAGGAGTCGGCAATGGGCGAGTCGGATAATGATTCAGCGAATGAGGAGTCGGCAGATAATTCAATGAACACGGAGCCGGCAGAGGAGGAATCTGAAACACTGGAATCGGCAAATGAGGACCCAGTGGAGGACTTGGCAATAGACGAGTCAGCGAATCTAATGGATGAAGAGTTATTGGACTATGAGAGTACGCCGACTCGGGTAGGTATGGGTATTAACATGGTATATTATTTGCCCGCTGAATTCCGTGCTGCAGAGGAAGAAGGTGAAGTAGCACAACTCAACCTTGGACCCAAGAATGCCATCTTTGAGAAACCTGAAGGACCGGTGAAACATTTGAAACCTCTGTACGTCAGAGGACATATTAATGGGAAGCCGGTCACTAGGATGATGGTTGATGAAGGAGCTGTGGTAAACCTTATGCCTTATTCTGTCTTCAAGAAATTACAGTTAGAAGATGCAGATCTCATGAAGACGAACATGGTATTGAACGGGTTCGAAGGAGGAGAAGGAATTGAGGCCAAAGGAGTCATTAGTCTGGAGCTGACCGTGGGGAGCAAGACTTTGGCCACCGCATTCTTTGTTGCTGAAGTGCAGGGAAATTACAATGTGCTACTTGGACGAGATTGGCTCCATGCAAATCAATGTGTGCCCTCTACCATGCACCAGCAACTCGTTCAATGGATCGATGACGAGATTGAAGTCGTTCATGCTGATAACTCGGCATGTATTGCTTTAGCCGAGTCCATTGCTGATTGGCAACACTCCAATGCCACATGTCTTTCGGGACGTGATCTATCCGGGTTCGATTTCCTGAGTGCTACCAGGGACGGATTCGTGCCAGTATCCTTAAAGCCGGTTGGAAGCAATCGGCTACGACTCAAGTAAATGGATCCCAACAATGATGAGTGGCTGCAGAAGCGTCTGGACAAGTATCGGGCAGAAAGGAACGATATGTGTGAAGCGATTGAAGAACCAGACGACATGGACAAGTTGGGACAAGGTTTCACGTCGGCTGACCCGCTCGAAGAGGTGGACATTGGGAATGGCACTGTTCCTAGGCCGACATTTGTGAGCCAGAATCTAGAAGCCGATTATAAATCTAAGTTAATCGCGCTAGTTAAGGAGTACGTAGATTGCTTTGCTTGGGAGTACCACGAGATGCCCGGTTTAAGCTGAGAGCTGGTTGAACATCGGTTACCAATAAAAGCCGGCTTCAGGCCATATAAACAGCTGGCTCGTAAATTCAACCCGGCAATATATGACCGGATCAAGGAAGAGATTGGCCGACTCCTGAAAGCTAACTTTATCCGGCCTTGCAAGTATGCTGAGTGGATTTCCAACATTGTGCCGGTCGAGAAGAAGGGATCTGGTAAGATTAGGGCATGCATAGATTTCAGAGATCTAAATCGAGCTACGCCCAAAGATGAATATCCTATGCCAATAGCCGATATGCTTATCAATGATGCCTCTGGACACAAAGTCATCAGCTTTCTAGACGGGAATGCGGGGTACAATCAAATATTCATGGCCGAAGAGGACTCGGCCAAGACAGCATTTCGCTGCCCCGGGTTCGTTGGTTTATTTGAGTGGACAGTGATGACCTTTGGGTTGAAGAATGCTGGTGCTACGTATCAAAGGGCAATGAACTTAATATTTCATGATCTTCTTGGAGTCGTGCTGGAGGTGTACATTGATGACGTGGTTGTCAAATCGGATGGCGAGTTAAATCATCTGGCCGATTTACGACTCGCGTTTGAGAGGATGAGGAAGTACGGGCTCAAGATGAACCCTTTGAAGTGTGCCTTTGGCGTGTCGGCTGGAAAGTTCCTCGGTTTCATCATACATGAAGTCGGTATAGAGATTGACCCGGCCAAGATTGAAGGCTATCCAGAAAGTACAGGCGCCGACTTGTAAAAAGGACATGCAGAAATTCCTAGGCAAGGTAAATTATTTGAGAAGATTTATTACTAACTTGTCAGGGAAAGTTGATGCATTCACACAGATCCTTCGGCTCAAGAATGATGACGAGTTCACCTGGGGGCGAGACAGCAAGAGGCATTTGATAGAATAAAGGCCTGTTTGTCTAAACCTCCAGTTTGAGAAAGCCGACTCGTGGTCTACCGTTTCGGCTTTACATTGCAGCCGAGGAAAGGGTGATTGGAGCCGCCTTAACTCAAGAAGCCGAAGGACAGGAGTATGTCATTACATATCTGAGTCGACGTTTGCTAGATGCCGAGTCCAGATACAGCTTTGTAGAAAGGTTGTGCCTATCTCTTTATTTTGCTTGCACCAAGTTGCGCCATTATCTTCTATCTGGTGAGTGCAAAGTTTTTAGTCAAACCGATGTCATTAAGCACATGATACATAGGCTGATTCTCAGTGGATGAATCGGCAAATGGGCGTATGGATTGATTGAATATGATTTGGCTTATGAGCCTCTCAAATCCATGAAAGGCCAGATTGTAGCTGACTTCATCGTCGAGCATCGGGTTGATTTGGAGCAGGAAGCCGACTTAAATTTTGTGTCAGCTGTACCATGGAAACTTTATTTTGACGGCTCAGTTTGTAGTGATGGACAAGGAGTCGGCATTGTGTGTGTTTCACCCCACGACACTAATTTTGAGGCCTCTTGTCGTCTGGATTATTTTTGCACTAACAATGAAGCCGAATATGAAGCTCTTCTATTCGGGTTAGAAATTTTGAAAGATGCAGGAGTAACTCATGTCGAGGCATATGGCGATTCACTACTTATAGTCCAGCAAGTGGCTAAGATCTTCCAATGCAACAATGGATCACTTAACACATACCTCGACAGGTGCCTGGATATTATATCAACTTTGGATTATTTTTCCACATCTCATGTTTCCAGGCAGGACAATTGGCTCGCCAATGATTTGGCACAGCAAGCATCGGGCTATCATATCAGCAGAGGAGTATTTTTCATGGTAAAGGAGTCGATGCTAGTTGTTGTCAATGACTCAGAAGCCAGAAGAAAAGCCGAGTTATCAAACTCGGAAACTGAAGGAAAAGGCGGGTCATCAAATTTGGGAGATGGAGGGAAGGCCGAGTTATCTAATTCGGTTTCAGAAGAATTTGGCAAAACTCGGCCAGCTGATTGGAGGACACCCATTGCCGATTATCTGAAGGATCCGAGTCAGAGAACTGAGAGGGCTATTCGGCGGCTTGCATTTAAATATATCTTGATGGATGACGAGTTATATCGCCGAACAGCTGATGGTCTTCTTCTCAAGTGCTTGAATGAAGATCAATCCCGAGTTGCCATGGGAGAAGTTCATGATGGATTATGCGGGACACATCAGTAGGCTCATAAGATGAAGTGGATGCTCAGACGAGCCGGGTTCTATTGGCCGACGATGATAAATGACTGTTTCCGGTACTACAAGGGATGCGAAGCGTGCCAGAAATTCGGGGATATCCAGCTAGCACCGGCTTCACTTCTTAACCCAATAATAAAGCCGTGGCCTTTTAGGGGTGGGCATTGGATTTCATTGGCATGATTAACCCGGCTTCATCCAAAGGGCATCGGTTCGTGCTGGTGGCTACTGATTATTTCACCAAGTGGTCCGAGGTAGTACCCCTCCGGAATATGACCCACAAAGCGGTAATTCAATTTATTACTGAGCATATTGTTCATAGATTCGGTATCCCGCAGACTCTCACAACAGATCAAGGCACCTCCTTCATGGCCAAAGAGGTGAAACAATTTGCCGAGTCACTTGGGATCAAGATGCTCAGTTCATCTCCATATTACGCTCAAGCCAATGGACAAGCCGAATCGAGCAACAAGATTCTGGTTAGGTTGATCAAGAAGAAGGTACAGGATTATCCAAGGAGGTGGCATGAGGTACTATCCGAGGCATTGTGGGCTCACCGGATCTCAAGGCATGGTGCAACCAAGGTAACTCCTTTCGAGTTAGTGTACGGACAAGAAGCCGTTTTACCAATAGAAGTAAATCTGGCTGCTTTGAGATTCGCTAAGCAAAACGAGTTGTCGGCTGATGACTATCACAATTTGATGATGGACAACATTGATGAAGTAGCCGACAAACGTATCAAGGCATTGAAGGACATAGAAAAGGAGAAGTTGCGGGTAGCAAGAGCTTACAACAAGAGAGTCCGGATTAAGAATTTTCAAATCGGCGATTTGGTCTGGAAAGTTATACTGCCAATTGGTTCTAAGAGCCGGAAGTTCGGTAAATGGTCGCCGAGTTGGGAAGGACCACTGCGAATCATAAGGATTGTACCCGGCAACTCATATTTGGTGGAAACATTGGAAGGCAGCATATTGCCTCGAGCTATCAATGGGAAATACTTGAAGAAATTCCACCCAAGTGTGTGGCAAACTGCGTAAAGCTACACATATGGCCGATGAGCTTAAGCATCGCCCTTAGATCAAATCTTCTACATTGTATATTTTCTAGTACGCAAGCTCTACTAGAAAACAGGGGGGCATGTGTTAGCACTCGTTTTTGGCAGGTACCAGGTTCAGGAGTCCTCAGGAGGAGTGGCGGCTCGTTGATGACCCGGCGGGGAGCCAGCCCGACTTACCAGGAGTTGGTTTTGTGACAATCCGGGTCACGGGTTCTAGTGCTTACTCGGAATAACTCAAAGGGGACCCGGCGTGTCCAGAACCCGGCTTGACAGAACTCGGTTGTAACAGAACCCGGTTTTGACAGAACCCGGTTTAAAGGGGACCCGGCGCAGGCTAGACTTGAGGATTCTTGAAGATTCCAGAAAGCTGCATCGGAGAAGCCAGAAGCGAGGAAACTTAATGCTTGCTCAGCCCAAAAAGGAAGTCGGTGGCGCCAGGGAGAGTTTGGGTCCAACCCGGAAGGAAAAGTACGAGTCCGGCTAGGAGTCTTACCTAGTTTAGAGGTAGAAACCGACTTAGTTTATGAGTTGTAATCCTTGTAGAAGTCCAATGCTTGTACGGGAAGTCCAGCCGCCTCACTATATATATGTAGGAGGTGACGGCCGATTAAAATTAAGCAAACAATCGACAAACCAATACTACTACTACCTTTTACCCTCAAACCCTTGTTCATGCTTCCGTTCTTCGGCGACTTCGCATAGATTTTGCCAGAGATCGATAATTGAGCTTGGAGCGGTCAAACCGGCCAAGTTCAGCCAATCGTCGCCGGAACCTCCGACGGGGTCCCTCCCGAGGAACTGGGGCGTCTGGTTTCAAACGTGCCGAGTCTTTGTCTTGCGTATCGCGCTGAGACTCGGCCTCCCGCGGGGCGAGTTGCGGAGTATCTCCCCCGGCACCGCGGGTACACAAGGACGTGTTCGTGTGACGCGTTTACGTCGCAAAACGAGTGCTAACACATGCCCCCCTGTTTTCTAGTAGAGCTTGCGTACTAGAAAATATACAATGTAGAAGATTTGATCTAAGGGCGATGCTTAAGCTCATCGGCCATATGTGTAGCTTTACGCAGTTTGCCACACACTTGGGTGGAATTTTTTCAAGTATTTCCCATTGATAGCTCGAGGCAATGTGCTGCCTTCCAATGTTTCCACCAAATATGAGTTGCCGGGTACAATCCTTATGATTCGCAGTGGTCCTTCCCAACTCGGCGACCATTTACCGAACTTCCGGCTCTTAGAACCAATTGGCAGTATAACTTTCCAGACCAAATCGCCGATTTGAAAATTCTTAATCCAGACTCTCTTGTTGTAAGCTCTTGCTACCCGCAACTTCTCCCTTTCTATGTCCTTCAATGCCTTGATACGTTTGTCGGCTACTTCATCAATGTTGTCCATCATCAAATTGTGATAGTCATCAGCCGACAACTCGTTTTGCTTAGCGAATCTCAAAGCAGCCAGATTTACTTCTATTGGTAAAACGGCTTCTTGTCCGTACACTAACTCGAAAGGAGTTACCTTGGTTGCACCATGCCTTGAGATCCGGTGAGCCCACAATGCCTCGGATAGTACCTCATGCCACCTCCTTGGATAATCCTGTACCTTCTTCTTGATCAACCTAACCAGAATCTTGTTGCTCGATTCGGCTTGTCCATTGGCTTGAGCGTAATATGGAGATGAACTGAGCATCTTGATCCCAAGTGACTCGGCAAATTGTTTCACCTCTTTGGTCATGAAGGAGGTGCCTTGATCTGTTGTGAGAGTCTGCGGGATACCGAATCTATGAACAATATGCTCAGTAATAAATTGAATTACCTCTTTGTGGGTCATATTCCGGAGGGGTACTGCCTCGGACCACTTGGTGAAATAATAAGTAGCCACCAGCAGGAACCGATGCCCTTTGGATGAAGCCGGGTTAATCATGCCAATGAAATCCAATGCCCACCCCCTAAAAGGCCACGGCTTTATTATTGGGTTAAGAAGTGAAGCCGGTGCTAGCTGGATATCCCCGAATTTCTGGCACGCTTCGCATCCCTTGTAGTACCGGAAACAGTCATTTATCATCGTCGGCCAATAGAACCCGGCTCGTCTGAGCATCCACTTCATCTTATGAGCCGACTGATGTGTCCCGCATAATCCATCATGAACTTCTCCCATGGCAACTCGGGATTGATCTTCATTCAAGCACTTGAGAAGAAGACCATCAGCTGTTCGGCGATATAACTCGTCATCCATCAAGATATATTTAAATGCAAGCCGCCGAATAGCCCTCTCAGTTCTCTGACTCGGATCCTTCAGATAATCGGCAATGGGTGTCCTCCAATCAGCTAGCCGAGTTTTGCCAAATTCTTCTGAAACCGAATTAGATAACTCGGCCTTCCCTCCATCTCCCAAATTTGATGACCCGCCTTTTCCTTCAGTTTCCGAGTTTGATAACTCGGCTTTTCTTCTGGCTTCTGAGTCATTGACAACAACTAGCATCGGCTCCTTTACCATGAAAAATACTCCTCTGCTGATATGATAGCCCGATGCTTGCTGTGCCAAATCATTGGCGAGCCAATTGTCCTGCCTGGAAACATGAGATATGGAAAAATAATCCAAAGTTGATATAATATCCAGGCACCTGTCGAGGTATGTGTTAAGTGATCCATTGTTGCATTGGAAGATCTTAGCCACTTGCTGGACTATAAGTAGTGAATCGCCATATGCCTCGACATGAGTTACTCCTGCATCTTTCAAAATTTCTAACCCGAATAGAAGAGCTTCATATTCGGCTTCATTGTTAGTGCAAAAATAATCCAGACGACAAGAGGCCTCAAAATTAGTGCCGTGGGGTGAAACACACACAATGCCGACTCCTTGTCCATCACTACAAACTGAGCCGTCAAAATAAAGTTTCCACGGTACAGCCGACACAAAATTTAAGTCGGCTTCCTGCTCCAAATCAACCCGATGCTCGACGATGAAGTCAGCTACAATCTGGCCTTTCATGGATTTGAGAGGCTCATAAGCCAAATCATATTCAATCAATCCATATGCCCATTTGCCGATTCGTCCGCTGAGAATCGGCCTATGTATCATGTGCTTAATGACATCGGTTTGACTAAAAACTTTGCACTCACCAGATAGAAAGATAATGGCGCAACTTGGTGCAAGCAAAATAAAGAGATAGGCACAACCTTTCTACAAAGCTGTACCTGGACTCGGCATCTAGCAAACGTCGACTCAGATATGTAATGACATACTCCTGTCCTTCGGCTTCTTGAGTTAAGGCGGCTCCAATCACCCTTTCCTCGGCTGCAATGTAAAGCCGAAACGGTAGACCACGAGTCGGCTTCTCAAAATTGGAGGTTTAGACAAACAGGCCTTTATTCTATCGAATGCCTCTTGCTGTCTCGCCCCCCAGGTGAACTCGTCATCATTCTTGAGCCGAAGGATCTGTGTGAATGCATCAACTTTCCCTGACAAGTTAGTAATAAATCTTCTCAAATAATTTACCTTGCCTAGGAATTTCTGCATGTCCTTTTTACAAGTCGGCGCCTGTACTTTCTGGATAGCTTCAATCTTGGCCGGGTCAATCTCTATACCGACTTCATGTATGATGAAACTGAGGAACTTTCCAGCCGACACGCCAAAGGCACACTTCAAAGGGTTCATCTTGAGCCCGTACTTCCTCATCCTCTCAAACGCGAGTCGTAAATCGGCCAGATGATTAACTCGCCATCCGATTGACAACTACGTCATCAATGTACACCTCCAGCACGACTCCAAGAAGATCATGAAATATTAAGTTCATTGCCCTTTGATACTGTAGCACCAGCATTCTTCAACCCAAAGGTCATCACTGTCCACTCGAATAAACCAACGAACCCGGGGCAACGAAATGCTGTCTTAGCCGAGTCCTCTTCGGCCATGAATATTTGATTGTACCCCGCATTCCCGTCAAGAAAGCTGATGACTTTGTGTCCAGAGGCATCATTGATAAGCATATCGGCTATTGGCATAGGATATTCATCTTGGGCGTAGCTCGATTTAGATCTCTGAAATCTATACATGCCCTAATCTTACCAGATCCCTTCTTCTCGACCGGCACAATGTTGGAAATCCACTCAGCATACTTGCAAGGCCGGATAAAGTTAGCTTTCAGGAGCGGCCAATCTCTTCCTTGATCCGGTCATATATTGCCGGGTTGAATTTACGAGTCGGCTGCTTTATATGGCCTGAAGCCGGCTTTTATTGGTAACCGATGCTCGACGAGCTCTCGGCTTAACCCGGGCATCTCGTGATACTCCCAAGCAAAGCAGTCCTACATACTCCTTGACTAGCGCGATTAACTTAGATTTATAATCGGCTTCTAGATTTTGGCTTACAAATGTCGGCCTAGGAATAGTGCCATCCCCAATATCCACCTCTTCGAGCGGGTCGGCCGACGTAAAGCCCTTGTCCCAACTTATCCATAGTCGTCTGGTTCTTCAATTGCTTCACACATATCGTTCCTTTCAGCCCGATACTTGTCCAGACGCTTCTGCAGCCACTCATCATTGTTGGGATCCATTTACTTGAGTCGTAGCCGATTGCTTCCAACCGGCTTTAAAGATACTGGCACGAATCCGTCCCTGGTAGCACTCAGGAAATCGAACCCGGATAGTCACGTCCCGAAAGACATGTGGCATTAGAGTGTTGCCAATCAGCAATGGACTCGGCTAAAGCAATACATGCCGAGTTATCAGCATGAACGACTTCAATCTCGTCCTCGATCCATTGAACGAGTTGCTGGTGCATGGTAGATGGCACACATTGATTTGCATGGAGCCAATCTCGTCCAAGTAGCACATTGTAAGTTTCCCTGCACCTCAGCAACAAAGAACGCGGTGGCCAAAGTTTTACTTCCCACGGTCAGCTCCAGACTAATGACTCCTTTGGCCTCAATTCCTTCTCCCCCTTCGAACCCGTTCAATACCATGTTCGTCTTCATGAGAT
This sequence comes from Puccinellia tenuiflora, assembly GCA_012064385.1. Taxonomy (NCBI): domain Eukaryota; kingdom Viridiplantae; phylum Streptophyta; class Magnoliopsida; order Poales; family Poaceae; genus Puccinellia; species Puccinellia tenuiflora. Next base: position 368,408 of record QRDG01002412.1, on the reverse strand, counting down.
CTGCATCTTCTAGCTGTAATTTCTTGAAGACAGAATAAGGCATAAGGTTTACCACAGCTCCTCCATCAACCATCATCCTAGTGACCGGCTTCCCATTGATATGTCCTCTGACGTACAAAGGTTTCAGGTGCTTCACCGGTCCCTCAGGTTTCTCGAAGACGGCATTCTTGGGTCCAAGGTTGAGCTGTGCTACTTCACCTTCTTCCTCTGCAGCACGGAATTCAGCAGGCAAATAATATACCATGTTAATATCCATACCTACCCGAGTCAGCGTACTCTCATAGTCCAGTAATTCTTCATCCATCAGATCCGCCGACTCGTCAATTGCCAAGTCCTCCACCGGGTCTCATTTGCCGACTCCAGCGTTTCAGATTCCTCCTCTGCCGGCTCCTTGTTCATCGAATTATCTGCCGACTCCTCATTTGCCGACTCATTATCTGACTCGTCCTTTTGCCGATCCTCCCTGCTTCCAGGTCTGCAGCTTCGACTTCATCTGCCCATGACGAATAAGTAATGGCCGGTGCACGGCGTCAGGTTTATTTCATTGCTCACAGCAGGACCCGGCGCAATTACCAAGGAGTCGCTATAGGAGTCGGCTTGGTACCCATGCTTGAGCCGACACCATTGGTCTTTCAGCGTTGAACTTGGCATTTCTGGCTTGCTCAGCCTCCTTCTCTGTCATCTCCCGGTTCCTTGCCCTCTGCAGTTTCCGCTTCTGTGTCTTCGTTATACCCGGCGGACACCACTTTGGCTGAGTATATTTTGGATCCCGGGGTTTGGCTACCTCGGTTTGGCTGGACGCGGCTTCATGGTTGCTAGATATTGTTTTAGGCACGATAGCAAGTATCGGCTTATCATTTGCCGGCTCTACAACCGGGCCCTTCAGCTTCAGCACGTGTGTCCCAATGACCAATGACTTCTCTGGAACCAACCTCTTCTCCATGTTGGTGGCCTTGGCCCTTGCTCCTTGACTCGCCAGTAGGAGGATTCACCGGGATACACAAGCCGGCTCTGCATCGTTTGCCGAGTTACCTGACGCTTATACTCCCCGGCCGACTCCTGGTATTGGTGACTCCTCTCAATAGATGGTGACCTCGGTCGCTTCCCATATTGCCGAGCCACTTTAGACCCGGCTTGGCGCACGTACTTATTTAGCAACATATCGAAAGTCGGCTTGATCTTCTTTGGCTTGTACTCAACTTGATTCATTTTCCATTTGCCGACCTCCGGGTTCTTGGGCTTCATGAACCGAGGTTGCCCCCCGAGTTCCGGATTTTGATTCCCGGGTTCTCTTGCTTGTGGCTGTTGCCCCCCGAGTGTGGAGTTCCTGACAGTGATTCTGATAATCTCCTTTCCGTCGGGTTGCCGGTCAACATGACCTCTCTCCTTGCTTCCTTGACGCCGGCTCCTTTCCTGGGCTCACCAATAACCACATTAGATTTATTAGCGGCTTCGGCCGCTTCTGGCCGAAGAAGTACTTTCTTTCCCTCGAGATCAAGCACGCTCATTGGGAACGGCTGTGTGTCAATGGCCATGCCAGCAAAACTTAATCGTCCATCATTGAGGGCCGATTGAATCTGTCGACGAAAGACATTGCAATCATTAGTAGCATGAGAGAAAGAGTTGTGATATTTGCAATATGCACGCCTCCTTAATTCATCAGGCGACGGCATGACATGATTAACCTGGATTACTTTGTCTTTTAACAAGGCATCAAATATCCTGTCACATTTGCCTACGTCAAAAGTACATTTAACTTCATCATCCCGATTCTTACGAATCGGCTTTAAGTCATCACACATATAGGGTTTGGCCTTGCTCGGCCAAACAAACTTGGCTACGTAAACATCGGCCTCATCACCGGAGTCGGCATCATATTCGATAGCGTTAAGCCGACTCCTGCTCATCCGATGTGAGTCTTTGGACTCGTTGACTCGGCTTTCATGAGCCAAAGCTTTCTCCTGAACCTGACCAACAGAAGAGAACTCATGTCCTTCTAGCTTCTCTCTCAGATACGTCCTTAACCCGTTAAAAACTAAGTCGGCCATATCTCTCTCAGTTATCGCCAAGCTATAAGCATCGGTTTCTAGTATTTCTAAATCTCTTGATATAATCGGATACCGATTCATCATGTTTCTGCTTAACCGATGTAAGGTGGGATAGTTTTAACTCGACCTCACCAGCATAGAAGTGCTCATGAAACTTTCGCTCCAAGTGGAACCAAGTGTGTATAGAGTTAGGAGCTAAAGCTGAATACCAAGAAAAAGCAACCCCAGTCAACGATAATGAGAACAAGCGACCTTGATGTGATCATGATTAGCCTCGCCTAATTGAGCCAAGTATTGACTAATGTGTTCCATGTCGATTTATTATCCACCCCATTGAATTTGGAAAACTCAGGAACTCTATAGCCAGGTGGGTAAGGTTGCAGATCGAAATACTCGGGATAGGGCTTAACGTAGGTTCTATGTTTTGGCATAATCCCGAGTCTATCATAGGCTATCTGATCTAACCTCTTCTGAACTCGACCAGCAAATCGTCCCTACTGGCCGATTGACTCGGCACAAGAGCAGAATTGGTCACAGGGCCGGGTTGTATCCAAGGAGCCGAATTTGAATTCGGCATTGACTCGCGTCCAGGAAATTGCACCGCTGGTCCCGTCTGCCTGCCGGGTAGGGTAAACTTCGGATCGGAGTCGGACAGGGTAATGCATTGACAACCCGGTTTTCCCTGTTTGGGCTCATCGGTTGTGCGTCCGATGTTTGGCCTGGACGGTGTTTTTCTTAGCAGCATCAAGTTCCATGACAGCATTATAAACAGTATTTGTACCTTGTGAAACATGGAATTGAATCTCGGCTAATTGCTCAGAAGTAAAGACACTGTTACTTACAGCGGGTGTGTCAGTGTTGATGTTCAGAGGTACATATTCCTGGCTCCTTGATCGGTGCGGTTACACCTTGCCGATCTAACTTGAAGCTGGCCAAGTACAACTCCTCGTCCTCCTGCTCCCGCTTGAGTCGCAGCGCCTCGAATTCCTCGCTTCTCTTCTTCTTCCACTCATCCAGACCTTGGCGTTGTGTCTCCGACAAGTCCTTGAGAGTAGGCTTGATGATGTTGTCGGTGGTGATGCCGGACAGATCTGTAGCCTTAGAACCAGACATTGCTGTCCGATTTAGGTTTAGAGATGTCCCCAGCGGAGTCGCCAAAAAGTGTGTTGCGATGTAAACGCGTCACACGAACACGTCCTTGTGTACCCGCGGTGCCGGGGGAGATACTCCGCAACTCGCCCCGCGGGAGGCCGAGTCTCAGCGCGATACGCAAGACAAAGACTCGGCACGTTTGAAACCAGACAGCCCCAGTTCCTCGGGAGGGACCCCGTCGGAGGTTCCGGCGACGATTGGCTGAACTTGGCCGGTTTGACCGCTCCAAGCTCAATTATCGATCTCTGGCAAAATCTATGCGAAGTCGCCGAAGAACGGAAGCATGAACAAGGGTTTGAGGGTAAAAGGTAGTAGTAGTATTGGTTTGTCGATTGTTTGCTTAATTTTAATCGGCCGTCACCTCCTACATATATATAGTGAGGCGGCTGGACTTCCCGTACAAGCATTGGACTTCTACAAGGATTACAACTCATAAACTAAGTCGGTTTCTACCTCTAAACTAGGTAAGACTCCTAGCCGGACTCGTACTTTTCCTTCCGGGTTGGACCCAAACTCTCCCTGGCGCCACCGACTTCCTTTTTGGGCTGAGCAAGCATTAAGTTCTCCTCGCTTCTGTTTTCTCCGATGCAGCTTCTGGAATCTTCAAGAATCCTCAAGTCTAGCCTGCGCCGGGTCCCTTTAAACCGGGCTCTGTCAAAACCGGGTTCTGTTCAACCGAGTTCTGTCAAGCCGGGTTCTGGACACGCCGGGTCCCCTTTGAGTTATTCCGAGTAAGCACTAGAACCCGTGACCCGGATTGTCACAAAACCAACTCCTGGTAAGTCGGGCTGGCTCCCCGCCGGGTCATCAACGAGCCGCCACTCCTCCTGAGGACTCCTGAACCTGGTACCTGCCAAAAACGAGTGCTAACACAACTTGTCGTGGGGTTGTCACGGCAAGTTCTTCCTCAGGGAAGATGAGTTCTGGGGCCATCGATGACTGAAGCACGTTAGAACGGTTAATCTCGCCAAGGAACAAAGATTTACCCAGGTTCGGCCCCTCTGATTCGAGGTAAAGACCTACTTCCTGCTTCTATGTTATTGCTCTTGATTGTATCTCGATTACAAGGACCCGGCTCCCACAACTTAGGAGCCGGCGGCTTCTCTCTGGTGGCTAGGGTTTCTCTATTGGTTGAAGCTTAGCTCACTATGATCCAGGACCCCGCTTATAAAGGCTGCCGGGTCTCTGGAATTACAGGCTATACCGAGTCATACTAGAACACGGAGTCCTACTCTACGTCTTGATCTTCCAAGTTTAGACTCCGGGTTGTACTTGGACTCCTCCTTTGGACGAGTCTCTTTCTCCATACGGGCCCTGGTCGGCTTGTCTCCAGCCCAGCCCATGTGACTTGTCTCGTGACTCGGCGTTGGCCTTCTTGGTCTTGGCGGGTCTACTTTCCGGGTCCATGGGCCTACCTATAAAGTATCCCCCATCAGTAGCCCCCGAATTTATCTTGGGCGCAGCTTGGCGGCTTCTTCTGACTTGTTGGTTCGACTCCCTGGGCCGACTCCTTCCACTTGAGCCACAGGCTCAAAAGTCGCTTGCTGCTAGCTCCAAGATGAATTCCTGCATAAAGACATAATAAATATAAAAGATGAGTCTATACCCAGCCCTTGTTCAAGCCATCACCCTTGCCCTTGCACATGCTGGCCGGGTCTGTTGTGACTCTTGCGAACAAGGACTGGACAATTCGACTTTCACTGCCACAGGACTCGCCACTCTGGGACAAGCCGGCTTCTTCCAATTCTGTGACTTTAACTTTTCTGCGCTGTGTCCTTTCTATCTGTTTAACCACTGAACTACTTAATAGCGAAACATTATCCACAGTTTACTGTGGACCTGCACTGTAACTCTCTTAGGGTTTTACCCTCTCGATAAATACCGAAGGGTTAGGTTTTAAACCTCACTTGCCCCCTTCAGCTCAAAAACCTCTCCTTTCTCTTCACGCCCATCTCTTCCCGCGCCCAGCACGCACCGCCCGCACGCCATGGCTCCCAAGCGCACAAAGACCACATCCAAGGCCAAGGCAACCTCGTCGAGCAGGACGGTGGACATTGCCGCCGCGGCCCGCCGCCGCCGCAAAATCCTCTTCCAAGCGGTCGATCTCCGCCGATTGGGGTGGATCTGTGATCACGGCGGAGCAATTGAAGACCCATAGGCTCTCAGGTTTGATTCCCTCTAGCGCTCAAGCTCGGGCCCCAGGGGATGAGGTTGTTCCCTCTCCCGCCAAGGGCGAGGTAGTTGTCTTCGTGGAGCACCTGTTCTGCAGATTTTCTCCCCCCGGCGATCTTTTCTTCCGCCAGCTCCTCGAACTTTACGAGCTGCGGATTCACGATCTGGCTCCTAACTCCATTCTTACCCTTTCCAATTTCGTCGTTCTCTGTGAGGATTACCTCCAGATTAAACCCGACATCAATCTCTAGCTTGAGCTCTTCTACTGCAACCCTCAGCCCGAGACCTCTGGGGGCCCTCTTCTCCAATGTGGCGCCGTCGCTCTTCAACGGCGCCTCAATTCTGTCTTCCCAAAGCCAATCTTTCCCAATCGCATCAAGGATTGGCAAAAAACCTTTTTCTATTGCAAGGATACCTCCCCTGCAAATGAACCCAAGCTTCCCTTGTTCTCTGAGGAACGCCTCCGGGCGACTCCTCTGATGAAAGCTAGGTGCCCCGAGGCCGCCCGGCCAAGAGTCGAGTCTCTGATCACTCGCATCCGGGCCCTCTTGTCCCATAACTTGGAAAATATGGATCTGGTCCGCTGCTGGACGACTTGGAGAATCCAGCCACTGAGTCCTAGGACTCGGTTGATATGCTCATATACCAGATGCGCTGGTGACGACCTCCGAGTGACGGAGCAATTATCCGATGGACCCGAACTTGGTCGACTTATCAAAAAGTTGACTGGGAAACCGGTGAAGGATCAAGCTCACTTCGGGCTCCAGCCCTTCTGCTCGACCAACCCAGCTCCTGATGTAAGTATCGCTCTCTACTTCATTTCTGTCTCGATGTCACTTGTACTGCTTACTAATTCACTTTTGTCGACTCTGTTGCAGCTCACCGACTCCTTCTGGAAGCCGGCCACTAGAGCTGGTACTAAGAATAAAGCTGAAGCTGAGGCTGAAGAAGAGATTCCTGCCACAGATCAAACCACTGTGGCAGAAGACACTGATGATGCGGATGAGGAGTCCTCCCAGGGGGCTCCCGCTGAAGACGATGCCGCCGATGAGGAGTCCTCGCCAGAGGCTCCAACTGAAAATGCTGATGAAGAGGAGTCTTCTCAGGAGGCTCCCATCGTGGAAGAGATTGACGATGACGAGTCCTCTCCAGAGGCTCCCACCACAAGACAAACTGATACTGTCTCTGCTCAACCGTCGCCATCTGCGGAGTCCTCTGCTAGGAGTCACTCCTCCTCTTCTCCGGCTTCAAATAATAATGGCTCTCGAGAGGCTGTTCCCAAGGTACCACTCTCACGAGTCCTTGGGTCCTCTCGCTCTCCTACTAAGCCTGAAGAACACGTGCAGAGTGTTATCGCTGCCAGAAAGAGGAAGCTGCGCTCCGATGGGCCTGCAGATGCTCCTGAGCCTCTGCCAGTTTCACACCAGCGGAAATCGGCTTCTCCTCCTCAGAAGGACGATTCTTATCACTCTGGCATGTCAATGCCTTCTTCAGACTCTCAGGCCTCCTTGGACCTGGAGACCAATGTTGGGTAAGATTTCTTTGTTTCTATACTTGCACTTGAATGACTTCTGCTTTTTCCCTTTTTACTAATTCTGGTGCTGACTTCTATCCTTGTGTATTTCAGGGCTCGGCCTTGTGCCAAAGTGACCAAGCTCCCAGGCATGGTTGATATATCCTCTGGGCGTGGACCTGTCCCTCCTTCGGCCTCTGAAACAACCAGTACAAGGACAGGTCCCTCCATCGCCGCATCAGCTGGCGCAACCACGACTCCTACCGTTCCCGAGTCCTCTTCAAAGGCTCGGGCGGCGACTCCAACAATAGTCCAGCCCAGCTCTGGTGCTGCGACTCCTGATTCTGCGCCTCAAGTTCATCCGACTCCTGTCAAGCCGACTCCTGCAGCCTCTCCATCCATCAAGATCAAGTCATCTACTGACTACAGTCGACTTCGGGTGGCAGATAACATGTCATTTTCCGAAGCCTATGCTGAAGCAGTCGACTTGAACGATCAAGCTGCTAGGCTGAAGGACGACGAGCAGGCGGCTCTTAGGTCTCTTCATATGGTTCATGAAGTAAGCTTTTCTGACTTCACCTTATATGCCTTGCTAGCATCATCCTATCCCAGTAGCCCCCAAGCACCTGTCTGTGGTGACTTGTGCCTAGGATAGGTGCTTTGATTTGAAACTCAATTACTACATAGGAAAAAATTTGCACACTGTAGCCCCCAAGCACTGAGTTCTTAGCTCTACTAGGACTCGGGGCTGCTAATTTACTGTCTGTCGGGTCCTTAGACCAAAAACTTTTGCACGAGTAGCCCCCAAGCGCCGAGTTGTCAGCCTACGACGACTTGGAGCTATCAATATATGTTGCTTACTGACACCTTACTTGAAGAAGAATTTCTGTTCTGCGAGTAGCCCCCAAGCGCCAAGTTGCTAACTTGTGGCGACTTGGAGCTTAGGACTTTGTCGATTAGGACTCATGCCTGCTTGCTGTTTATGAAAAAACTGACTCCTGAGTAGCCCCCAAGCGCCAAGTTGTTAACTTGTGACGACTTGGAGCTCATGAGTTCTTTATGTAACTTGTGGAGCTCACTTGTGCTTTATGACTGTAATTGCAGTGCATTGTCTCCAAGATGAAGAGGGACATGAAAGAGCTTGAGGACCAGGCAGCTGCCAGTTCCAGGTCTGCCATGGCCGAAAAAGAACACTCCCTTCAACTTGAGAAGGACCTGAAGACCTTGGCTGCTCAACTGGAGCAGGTAAAGAAAGAGTCGGCTGAGGCCAAAAAGATTGCTCAGAAAGCACACAATGACCTACAAGCTGTGTTCAACACTTGCAAAAAGGCATTGGTGCCATGTGTCAGCATATATTTGGTGAGTTTATGACTTTTGCTTGCTTCCCTTTGCACCTTTCTGAACTGCTTTTCAACTGACAATGACTCCTTGATTTCCTTTCTGCAGGGGCTGACTCCCCAAAGCTTAAATTGCCCACAAGCAAGCAGCTATCTGAGATGCTTGATTACTGTCATGGGCTACAAGAGGGAGCCCGTTCTGTGGTCAAGTATTTGAATCACAAAGGCAAGTGCCCCAAAGAGCCTGAACGTCTGGTGGACGAGTTGTCTAGGGCACCAGGCTATGTGCGTCTGTGGAAACAATCTTCAATGAGGAGATCTGCCATAAGGATACTTGCACTGGCACATAGCTACTACCCCACTGTTCTGGAGCCAGCAATGCTTACAATGGGGAAGCCTGAGCAGCATGAAGATGGCAAACCTTTTACTCAGGATGATTTCAAGGCCGAAGAAAAATTGGTGCGACCATATGCTTGTGAGATTGCCAATAAGATGGACCCTGAGGTATGGGTTCATCATTATGATTTGGAGAACAAAAGAGTCGCTCCAGAAACTCCTCAGATAGTAAACTTTGGCCGCCCATCACAGGACCCAGCTGGTGTATTCTCTTCTTCTGCCGGTCCGAGTTCATCGTCACCGGCGGCTCCTGTTCCAAGTGCTGAGCCTACCCTGAAGACTCCTGCTGCGCCCACTCCTTCTAGAGCTGTCTCTGGAGACGCTCAGAAACAAGCTGAGCTCGCTAAGCACATGAAGAGTCCCAAGGGTACTGGATTTCAAACGAAGAGAGTCGCCACCAAGCCTCCATTGAAGCCGGCTCCTCCCTCTGCTGCTCCAGCACAAGCCAAATCTCCTTTGAAGAAGGGCTCCTCAGCTCCTGCTGTTCAAGCAAAGGACAAGTCTCCAGCTAAGGACTCCACAACTCCAGTCAAGGACTCAGCTCCTGTTAAGGAAAACTCTCTAGATGACTCCGATTTGTAATGATGTACTTCTGATGATTTTAAACTATGTAGCTTGATAGCTACTTTGGGTTGTAATGATGCACTACTGGTGCCTTAAACTATTTAGCTTGTTAGCTATTTTAAATTTGTGCCAATCGGCTTGGTTCTTATAACCCGTCTAGTTTTTCACTGATGAATAAGTAGGCCCTGCATGACTTCTCTTACAGCTTGTGCTGACAGGTTCTTAACTCATATGTTCCTTAGGATCCATAAGAGAGAGAACAAGTCATGCCTGTAGATAGATCATATTGTGCAGGATGCATCTAACTTACCAGCGAAAAGACTAGGAAAAGTTTGGCTACTGTGCCGGGTCCAAGAGTTTAAGCTTAACTTTTTTCACTGAAAAGCAAGCCCCCAAGAACCTGATGATCAAAATTTAAAGAACAAAGCGCACTCACTGGGTGACTCGACTAAAGGACTCATGTTCACAAAAGCCGGCTTTATTTCATTTGATCATAACAATGCTATTACATCTAGGCATGGCTCACTGGGCTCTTTGCCTTGCAACTCATAAAACTAATACAACTTAAGTATAATATGGACGTAATTGAGCTATGTTCCAAGGCCTCTTTGCCTCTGCATAAGGGTCTAGAGTATGAGCTGTATCAGCTCCTTTGCCTACACTTGCCGGCTCTCGCACATCCATTAGATAGTACGATCCGTTGTTCAGATTCTTGCTTATGATGAACAGTACTTCCCATGGTGGAGATAACTTGTGCATCCCTTCCTTATTCTGGACAAGGCGAAGCACTAAGTCTCCTTCCTGGAAAGTCCAGGTCTTGACTCTGCGTGCGTGATATCGCCGCAAGTCCTGCTGATAAACTGCTGATCTTTCAAGGGCTAACTCCCTTGTTTCCTCAAGTGCATCGACCGAGTCCTGGCGGGCGAGTTCGTTTTCTGTCTCAACATAATTGGCGACTCAGTGGCGAGTCATGCAACAAGTCGCTTGGCAAGACAGCTTCTGCTCCATACACCATGAAGAAAGGTGTGAAGCCAGTGGATCTGTTAGGAGTCGTCCTGATGCTCCAAAGTACTGCTGGTAACTCCTCAACCCAAGACCCGGCGGCTCTTAGCAAGGGACTCGGAGCCGAGGCTTAATTCCCTTCAGCAACTCCTGATTTGCCCTCTCTGCTTGTCCATTGGACTGTGGTGTGCCACTGAGGCTAGGTCGAGTCTGATGTTGTTCTCACCACAAAACTTGGCCATCTCCCCAACTGATAAGTTGGTACCATTGTCTGTGATGATGCTATGAGGGTATCCAAAGCGTGTTGCTATTTTCTTGAAGAATCTCACAGCTTATGCACTGTCGACTCTGCTGACGGGTTCCACTTCCACCCACTTGGTGAACTTGTCAACTGCTACTAGCAGATGGGTTCTTCTGACAAGGCGACTTTGAGAAAGGGCCCACCATGTCGAGCCCCCAAACTGCAAACGGACCAAGTGATAGGGATTGTTCTGAGTCTTGTCCTGGCACGTGGTCTTGCCTTGCGTACCTTTGACATCCATCACAGACTCGAACTATCTTCTCTGCATCCAAATGTGCTGTCAACCAAAAGAACCCGTGTCTGAAAGCTTTTGACACCAAGGATCTAGTGGATGCATGATGACCACAATCTCCTGCGTGAATCTCTTGCAGTATTTGCTTGCCCTCTTCTGGAGACACACATCTCTGGTAGACTCCAGTAACGCTCCTTCTGTACAACTCGCCATCAATGACTGTGTAGGACTTGCATCGCCTGATGAGTTGCTTTCGCTTGACTTCATCCTTTGGGAGTTCACCCCGCAGGAGATATGCTAGGTAGGGCTCTGTCCACGTTGGGATTGCTCGTGTTGCTGCTAACAAGCCGACTCTGGGTCTGGAAAGGCTAACTCCTCCTCTGTGGGCAACTTGACTGAAGGATGATGGAGTTCATCCAAGAACACATTTGGTGGTACTTTCTCTCGACGAGAGCCGAGTCGTGATAACGCATCAGCAGCCTCGTTCTTGCGCCTGTCAATATGCTCCACTTGATAACCAGAAAAGAACCCGGCTATCTGTTCGACTGCTCTGCTCTTCTAAGCCCCATGTTTGCATCCTTCGAGTCCCAGTTCCAGACACTTGCTGAGCTACGAGATCCGAGTCTCCAAAGCACCTGATACGCTTGATGTTCATCTCCTTGGCCAAACGCAGGCCATGTAGCAAAGCCTCATACTCTGCCATGTTGTTGTACAATCAAAGTGTAACTGAAGGACATATGCTAACTTATCTCCTTTAGGTGAGGTTAACACCACGCCGGCTCCTGAGCCTTCTAACTGTCTGGACCCATCAAAGTGCATTGTCCAATACTTGGTGCAAGGGGTACTTGGTGAAGATGTAAAATCTGTCCAATCATTGACAAAATCAACCAAAGCTTGAGATTTGATCGCTGTCCTTGGCTCATATGTGATATGATAAGGACCCAACTCAATTGCCCACTTGGCGACTCGCCCTGTTGCCTCTCTGTTGCGTATAATATCTGCCAGCGGTGCTGAACTCACCACCTTAATTGGATGCTCTTGGAAATAATGCTTGAGCTTTCTACTTGCAAGAAAAACTCCATAGACCAACTTCTGCCACTGTGGGTACCTTTGCTTTGACTCTGTGAGGACTTCACTGATGTAGTAGACAGGTCTCTGCACTGGGTACTCCTTTCCTTCCTCTGCGTTCCACACTACTACTGCACGA